>OY986040.1:37401936-37581936 GCA_963920215.1 Nineta flava | reverse complement strand
ATTCTAGGACTTTTGAGGGTTTTGCTGGGGAAAAAGGCAAGAACTATGTAAATAGGTCTACTTTGGTTAATAATTAACCATTTTGTATCCGTTTTAATAGGTGGATTTTCGAAGATTCGAAGATTATATTTGCAGAGAAAAATAAGATCCTTTGAAATAATTTATAATGAATAAAATATTTTAAGGAAGCCCTTTTCAGAGATATAATGTACAAATAAACATTTTAATAAAAGTAAAATATGGTTGAACATTTGTCAAGGTTGAAATTAAAAAAAAAATTATTTCAACAAGAAAAAACGATTGACTCCTATCCATTGACCAAAAATTGCTTTTTGTTCTTGATAAAGGATCTAAATATTCTCAAAATTAATCAGTTTTTTCCCTCGCAGCTATCGGATTCTTAATGTCAAAAATTTGGCCACCAAAAACTTTTTTACTTTTGTATGAACTTTTTTCTGCTCTTTGCTCTTTGGGAAATTGAAATGAATCACCCGGATATAATATATATATATATAAATATATATATATGTATATATAAGACCGTGGTGTCTCAGAAACGGAGGTTAAACCCCATTATTATTGCTATTATTATTATATACAATATAGCACGGTAGTGTGTCTGATCAAGTTTAAGCATAGACACGTATACTATACTATATTTTACAGAAAAGATTAGACACGATTTTTAGGCCCCTGTATCTCAGAAACCAAGAATCTCTGAATCTAAAATTTAAAACTTAAGACACAGACTTTGACGGTACGTATCAAGTTTCAAGATTACTGCTTTAATAGTTTTCAAGATATTTAACTCTAAAAATCGACATTTTGGTGACTCACTCACACATCATAATTATCATCAATATTCTAGGGTACATCCAGTAGTCCTAGAAAGTGGATATTTCGTAGGAAGATAGGTCTTAGGCTTAAACCATCCATAAATTCTGAAAAGTTGAAGGGGGGCAAATATTTATATATTTATACCTCGAAAACGGTAAAAGTTAGAAAAAGATTTTTAAACAAACATTTTTCCTGTTCTAAAAGAAAAACCTTTTTTTTGTCAGGTGCAAGTTTTGTATATTTTACTTGGCAAGTTCATTTCTTTGTATATAAAGTGTAATAAAATCTGACCACTTGCCAATTAAAATATGTAAACCCTACACCTGAGATACTTATCCATTAAATATATAGGGGAACCCGAGCCAGAACGGGGTACTAAGTTGAAAATATGGTTTAAAAATACAAAAGAGTTTATTAAGAGAGCTCCAAATTTTTCTATGAACACATTTTAATGTAATAATCACAAAATTACAATAATATTGTGAGAAAATACTAAACTATTTTTTTTTTCAAAAATAGAAAATTAGGTCATTTGCCCAGTTCTGCTCCGGGCATGTGTCAAGTCGAGGTGCTAAGAAAATATTAGCCCGTCATCCAAGAACCAAACCTCGGCCCTCTGGATGTATAGTCTAGCGTCAATTGTCAACATTTCATTGCCTTAATTCTTGTAATATTTCCCATGTATTCACATACGTAATGATAAATATTATCAATGATAATCTGCATCATCCCCACTCTTAAATGACATCAAACACCATACAGGCATACACCACAAGCTATAGCCAGATGTATGTTTGTATGTGTTGTCGCGGTATCCTGGCTCTCTTTTATCCTCAAAGGAGCGCTGCCCGAACCTGCAATGATTCCGATACTCGACAAAACAAAAAAAAATATATTAGTAAACGATATTACTAAATATTTTGTAATTGGAACAACACGCACGTTTTTGTTTAAAGAAAAGAAAAAAAAATTAAATTAAACACAAGTTTTTACGAAACAAAAAAAAAACCTGATTTTATTGCTTTTAAAAAAAAAATGATTATCCAATTTCTTTTTTAACAATTATTTTAATTCTTTTTCACACAATGTTAAATTTCGAATTACTTGATCAAATTACTTGTACAAATTCCAACTTATACTTTGATCTGGATTGAACAACAATCGATATTAAACTTTGATACTAACAGACAATACTTGATATTAAACTTTTATACTGATCGCACAATGATCGATTTCAAACTCTGAACGAATCGCACAATGGCCGATTTAAAAACTGATTTGAATCGACACTGGTCACGGTTTATATACCCGTCATGGGTCGTTCTAGAATGTGATTGTTTTTTGAATAAATATTTTGTTTTTGACAATATATTTTTGCATGGAGGCTTCTAGAATATTTTAGTATATCAACACCCATGGACGTAGTCGGAGTGTTCAGATTATTTGTAAAATTAATTAAAAATTATACCTCTACTTGGGTTTGACCCATAGTCATACCCCGCTTGGTTGATATTTAAGCAGAGACTTAAGCACCGGGCCAGTGTCAATTTAAAATCTATACACAAATTGTATGATACATTCATAACTGTAAGCTAGCTTACGTCTGTTTACAAAAATTGTCTTGTTTTTACAAAATTATTTATTTGTGATCTGTTTATGTTATTTTGCAAAACATTCAATTTGTATAAATAACTTTTGATTCTCTTAAATTAAATTATATGCAATAATTTTTTTCAATTTTTGATTTTTTTCTTTCTAAATAGAAAAACTTTAAATCAAAAGTATCTATTAATCTTATTATCATTTTTCGACTTAAAAAAAAAACTTTGTTTAAGAAAAAAAATAAATCGAGCTATATTATTTTCTTTTTGTACTTTCAAAAAAAAAAACTCCTTCTTTTTGCAAGGAGAAAAATATTAATTTGTTAAATATTTTTCTTAATATTTTACTTTCATAATTAAAATGTGTGTTGAATCAAAAAAATTATTCTTAATAATTTTCATTACAACAAAATCTCCCCCTCTAGATTCCAACACACATTTTCTAATTTGCTTATTATATTTGGTCGACCAATTTTTGACTTAGAACTATTTGAATTATTTCAATTGTATTAGTACATTTAGCTAGCTAGCATAACTTAAAGTGTACGTACACATTAGTTCTTCACTCTTCAATGGCGCCTGGTGTTGATTGCCGGTCGTCTGGGCCGCAAGTTGTACCCTGGCTCTAATGCTCTGGCCTCTGGCTCGTCCACACTTGGTACATCCCGTCGTCTTCCATCACCTCCATGCCTTTGACCCCCCAATCGATCTGGAAGTAGTTGGCCGAACACCTCGTTCCCCACACTCAATCTTCCCAGATTCCCATTGGCGGCGGTCCTTGCACTGGCCGGCTTCAAGAGACCTCCATGTATTTTCGTGGGAGGCACTGTATCCACAACATATATTCCAGCTGGTAAACTCCTCAGCACTCTGTAAGGCCCTTTCCATTTTGGTGCCAATCCACTATGGACACCCTCCACCTTACTGCTGAGCACTTGATTGCGCATCCAGACGGACTCTCCTGGTTGATAACTGAGTCCCGTTTCCACTTGGTCATTTACTTCGGCATTGGCCAATATTGTTTGCCGCGCTATCTCAACATTCTGTTGACGTCCTTGGCTTCTCTCGTTGGCCCAATCTTCAATATCTTGAGGCTCTTCAGCTGTTTGTATTTGCCAATCCCCAGGCTTCTTCATCTCAGCCCCCAGTAACAATTTGGCGGGCGAAAAACCAGTTGTTCGGTTTGCTCTATTTCGTATTGCAAATAATGATTTGTGCAGTTGTTGATCCCAGTTTTTATGTTCTTGATCCAGTAAATGCAGACGCAACAACTTCTTCAATTCCTGGTTCTGTCTTTCCGTGGGGTTGGCTCTTGGATGGTATATTGGTGTAGTCCATATCTCGGTGTTCCATTCTCTGTTCACTGCTTTCCATTCTTTTGATCTGAACTGGGGACCATTATCACTAAGTACTGCTCTAGGATATCCATAACGACTAAATACTTCGTCTTTCAGTACTTGGGCTATCTTCGAGGTCGACGTGGCCCCCAATGGAAATGCTTCGATCCATCTAGTGAAAAGATCCGTCACAACCAATATATTTGTTTTTCCACGTGATGTGCGTGGGTATGGACCCATCAAGTCGATGCTGACTACCTCCCATGGTGAAGTAGGTCTTCGACTTCTCATTGCTGTACTTGGTTTCTTATTCAGTGGCTTTACTCTAGCACACGTGTCACACCCTTTTACATATCTGCGTATGTCATCTTGCATCCCATACCAATACACACGGTTACGGATCTGACGATACGTTTCTCTCCATCCAGGGTGTGCTGCTTCATCACTATCGTGATATCTTCTCAGAAAACCAAGTCGGCGTTCTTCGGGAACCACTGGCACTTCTTGTACCATCTGTTGACTATGGTACCAGAGGATCCCGTCAGCTACGGTGTAATTAGCTCGTGTTCTGTCCACTCGTCGACGTAGATTGCTTCTCAGTGGACTATTATGATTATTGATATATCTTCTGATGGCAGTCACATCACGATCTTCATCCTGCCATCGTCTAATATCGTCGAGTGTGGGTGTTTCCACTTCAAATACGTTGAGGGTTATCGGTGTTTTTGCCCTCTTTTCAATCACCCACTCTGGAATGTCCTCCACTTCTTCATCTTCTGCCTTGCCCTGTGGTTGTCTGGACAAGGAGTCGGCGGCTTGATTATCTTTTCCGGGGACGTGAATTATTTCATAATCATAGGCTCCCAATGCTAATGCCCATCTTGTCAATTTTGCTCGACTATCTTTAGTTTTGTTCAGCCATTGGAGCGCTGCATGATCTGTGTATAATTTAAAATGTCTTCCTTCAAGATATCCTCGAAACTTCCTCAATGCCCAGATTATCGAGAGACATTCCTTTTCTGTAGTGGCGTATTTTCTTTCTGTGGGTCCCAGTTTCTTGCTGGCGTAGTTTATTATTCGTCTTGTCTTGCCATCGTCTTCCATTTGAAATAATATTGCACCCAATCCGACGTCACTAGCATCCGTATTTAAACAAAACGTCTTCTTAAAATCTGGATGTGCTAGTTTCGGTGCATTCACAATTGATGATTTCAGATTTTCGAACGCCTTCTGATGCAATGTTAGCCAGCGCCACTTTATGTTCTTCTTGAGCATTTCGCTTAGAGGTGCAGCTATATCTTCGTAGTTCTTCACGAAGCTCCTGTACCAACCACATAATCCCAAAAATTGTCGTAGTTGTCTTCGTGTTCTTGGTACAGGGTGATTACTGATAGCTTCATTCTTCTCTTCCTCTCTGTCAATGCCGTCTTCGCTCAAAATATGTCCCAGGTATTTGACTTTGTTGCTGCCAATGACACATTTGCTTGGTTTACAAGTTAATCCATGTTGTTCTAGTCTTTCAAGTACAAGATCCAGGTGATGTAAATGTTCCTTGACTGATCGACTGTAGATTAATATGTCATCCAGGTAAACTTGACAGAAATCTTCGATGTATCCAGATAGTACTTCGTTCATTAAACTCTGGAACGTAGCTGGCGCATTCTTCAATCCAAACGGCATGACGCGAAATTGATAGAGACCTCTTGGGGTGGTAAATGCTGTGTATTCTTTCGATTGTGGCTCCATCTCAATTTGCCAATAACCAGTCTGAAGATCCAATGTAGAAAATATTTTTGCTCCATTGACTTTTCTCAACATCTCTTGCAGATCTGGAATCGGAAACGCATTGCTCTTTGTGATATCGTTCAATTTTCTGTAGTCGACGCACAATCGAAAAGTACCATCTTTCTTCTTCGGCAATACGACGGGTGCGGCCCAAGGCGATGTGGATGGTTCTATAATGCCATCGCCTTCCATCTCTTCAATCATCTCTTCTAATACCCGTTGCTTCTCATTGTTGTACGGGTATGGTCGTAATTTAATGGGGGAATTCTTCGTAATCTCGATCTTGTGTGTGATTGTTTTTGTCCTTCCAACTTTGCCGAAAACGCTGGGATGTCGCCGAATGACATCTTTCAACTGCTCTTGGTTCTCAAGGAGTTTTATTTGTAACTCGCCCAATGCGTTGTTAATTGTTGCCACTTCTCTTTGGGCTCCATCTGGTTTTCTCCATGCAATGCGGACTCTCTCATCACACCCCAAGTAAATTATTCCACTCCGGTAATCGATGCTCACACCATTTTTTGTTAAAAATTCATGACCAAGTATTAAATGATTCCGTAGGCCAGGTACAACCATTACTTCAACATTGAACTTCATTCTTGATATCATCACATCCATGCACATTTTTCCAAGAATTCTGAAAGTATTATTGCTTGTGGCTCCACTCCCTGCACTATCTCTGACAGGGTGCCATTTTCCAATACTTCTTGCCAATTCTTCGCTGATAAAATTGTGTGATGCTTGACTATCGATCAGTGCCAATATTGATCTTCCACGCACATCAACTTCCACAATTGGCCCATTCTGGTGTGAGTTCTTGGTCTCCATTGTTGTTAAATGGACCGGTAATTGTTGGTGTTCACGCCGATGTTGTGTGGTTTTGTGGAGGTTAATATTTTCTTCAGAACCAATCTCCTCCATTATTGATCCTGGCTCTTCGTCCAGTGTTCGAACTGTGGTGCGTAACTCGTCCACCGATCTTGGATTCGAAATTTTTACTAGTGGACGTATGTTGTCGCGTAGTAAATTTAATATGATCGGCACCACGTCATCTATATTTCTGTCGGCGTGCACTCTTCTGAATAGCTGCACCTTCATGTTGACGAACGCTTCTGTCTTCAATCTTGTGGGTTGGGAAACTGTCATCAATTCCAGTTCGGCTTTGGCTTTCCTTCCTATACTGTTGAAGAAACTCTCCAGTTGCCATTTCCACTCATCGAAGGTGTAGCCCAACCCACGATTCATCAATGCCCAATCTCTGGCTGGTCCTGTTAATTTTTTTGTGACCATCTCAATCCAACAGTCTACGGGCAGATGCGTTTGTCGCAGTAATGTCGTTGCTCTGTTCAAAAAAACAACTGGATCTTCAGCCGGTCTACCACTGAACTCCGGCATGATGGACAGAAGCGTCGTTGTGTCCAATGTGGCGGAGCGAATGACTGTATTAACTTCTTGCGGATCAATACGCATGTCGCGCAGTTGTTGTGTCTGCCGCTCTTCGATCCGTATGATGTCATCCACGACTTTATTGTATTGTTCATTCATTTTCGTTTCCATGCCATCAAGTCGTGTGGTTACGTTGCTTTTTATGCCATCGATTTGTGTGCGGGTTACAGCGACATCGGCTTGGATGTTCGTGATCTCAGCTTTCACAGCCTCGACGTCAGTGCTTATTTGGCTGATACGTCGTACGCACACTTCTCTTATGTTCTCCATTCGCTCCGACAAGTCCTCTTTCAGCTCTTGTTGGACTTGTTGCATTATACTTAATGTCTGTTCGCCCACCCTTTCTTCAGATTCCTGAAGTCGATTTGTCATCCTCTCTTCGGACTCTTGAAGTTGGTTGCTCATTCTTGCTTCAGATCCTTGAAGTTGGTTGCTCATCTCTTCCAGTTTGTTGGCCGATTTTTCATTAGATTCTTGAAGTCGTTCGCCCATTGTCTTGTCCATGTTGTTAAGCTTTGTCATCAATGCTGCGAGCATCTTCTCCATGCTTGCTGCAGCTGGCTCCTCCGGATCGGAAACCACACTTCTACGTAGTTCTGATGTGGGGTTGGCTGGTCCTTGAGTCCTTGAAGTTGGTGTTCCTTGTTGTCTAGATTGGTGCTCCTCCCATCTTGCCTGTAAGACCTCTCTTGTGCCAGTGCTGTCCAGTCCCTCGGCCTCCATCATCTCACGCAGACGTGGCATGGAAATGCTGCGGCTTGCCATTGTAATTCTTTTCTTCTTCCGTACGTCTCCTGGTCCTGTCACGGTCGCCACTTGTCGCGGTATCCTGGCTCTCTTTTATCCTCAAAGGAGCGCTGCCCGAACCTGCAATGATTCCGATACTCGACAAAACAAAAAAAAATATATTAGTAAACGATATTACTAAATATTTTGTAATTGGAACAACACGCACGTTTTTGTTTAAAGAAAAGAAAAAAAAATTAAATTAAACACAAGTTTTTACGAAACAAAAAAAAAACCTGATTTTATTGCTTTTAAAAAAAAAATGATTATCCAATTTCTTTTTTAACAATTATTTTAATTCTTTTTCACACAATGTTAAATTTCGAATTACTTGATCAAATTACTTGTACAAATTCCAACTTATACTTTGATCTGGATTGAACAACAATCGATATTAAACTTTGATACTAACAGACAATACTTGATATTAAACTTTTATACTGATCGCACAATGATCGATTTCAAACTCTGAACGAATCGCACAATGGCCGATTTAAAAACTGATTTGAATCGACACTGGTCACGGTTTATATACCCGTCATGGGTCGTTCTAGAATGTGATTGTTTTTTGAATAAATATTTTGTTTTTGACAATATATTTTTGCATGGAGGCTTCTAGAATATTTTAGTATATCAACACCCATGGACGTAGTCGGAGTGTTCAGATTATTTGTAAAATTAATTAAAAATTATACCTCTACTTGGGTTTGACCCATAGTCATACCCCGCTTGGTTGATATTTAAGCAGAGACTTAAGCACCGGGCCAGTGTCAATTTAAAATCTATACACAAATTGTATGATACATTCATAACTGTAAGCTAGCTTACGTCTGTTTACAAAAATTGTCTTGTTTTTACAAAATTATTTATTTGTGATCTGTTTATGTTATTTTGCAAAACATTCAATTTGTATAAATAACTTTTGATTCTCTTAAATTAAATTATATGCAATAATTTTTTTCAATTTTTGATTTTTTTCTTTCTAAATAGAAAAACTTTAAATCAAAAGTATCTATTAATCTTATTATCATTTTTCGACTTAAAAAAAAAACTTTGTTTAAGAAAAAAAATAAATCGAGCTATATTATTTTCTTTTTGTACTTTCAAAAAAAAAAACTCCTTCTTTTTGCAAGGAGAAAAATATTAATTTGTTAAATATTTTTCTTAATATTTTACTTTCATAATTAAAATGTGTGTTGAATCAAAAAAATTATTCTTAATAATTTTCATTACAACAGTGTATGTATGGTTTTATAGTAAATATTTTATTTATTTATTTAACATTGATTCCCTATTAGAAATGCTTTTGAAAACGGCCTGTATATATAATTATACAGACTGTGTTGGAATGCTTTTCCTATACAGAATCAATGTTAAATATTATTTATTATTGGCAGACCGTCTGGATACTGTCAGTCAGTACACATGTAATGAGTACACACTCACTCTTAAATGAGTCAGTACACACTCTTAAATGACAAACAAACTACCATACGCATATTAGATGACTACATGTTGACTGACTGATTCCACACAGTAACCAGACGGCCTGCCAGTAAAAAATAATATTTAACATTGATTCTGTATAGGAAAAGCATTCCAACACAGTCTGTATATATATACTTCGCATAAAAACATGGTTCTAATTCCGTTTTATCTTTGTATTTTTTTTTATTTCTACATATGAATGAGAAAGTAATAATAACAATAATAATAATCAATGATAATTATATTTAATATTATAACAGCTCATGTGAATAGTATTTTATTTGGTGGCGTGTTCGTGAACAATTTCACACACAAACGTTAATAAACTTTTATTTTAAGGTAACTGTCATATGACACGAAATGTGTTTGGATATGTCTAACTAACTTCAGGGCATATAAACTTGTGAAAATATGATACACAGTGGTCTGTTAGTCTATATGCATAAAGTAATATTTGAATTGTATACAGTACTAAAGGAAATTATTGATAATCAAAAATTGTTGTAGAATTTGATGAATTTGTTTATGTGTTTAAGGAAATGAGAGCTATGATTTTTGAATTGAACATTTGGTTCTTGATATTACAAATTTGAGTATTTAGATGTTTTAACTTTTGATTTGATGGGTATGCATTAATTTTCTTTAAAGCTAAAAAAATATTTTATGTAAGATTATTGTTGATAACAGAATAGTAAAAGTATTACTATAAAACTTTATTTATTTGTTTATTTCTTGTCAATTTATGCTATTGCTTCAAAAATAAAACGGAACCTCAATACAAACTCTAATCTCCTATAACTTACCCTAATCGTCTTTTTTCCACGTCTCTTACTTTAAAAAGATATGGGACTCAGACTACAAACTCTTACGGCTTATATCACTCCCTAGGGGTTTATTTTCCAAAAACGCTAAAATATGTATTTCTTTTTTATTATTAATAGCCGAAATACCAACTTTCATGTCTTTAACTTACCGGAACGCCAAAATAAACTTTCACCGCCTATTTTACTTCTTTATTAGGGGCTAAATTTCCAACAACGCTTAAGCATGTATGCCTTTATTTATTATTATTTATATCAACAGTTTTAAAATTTTGACAACGGAAGTCTTAATTTTCGGGATAAAAGTAACCTAGGTTACTCTCTGAAAATCCAAAGATACCAAAAATCAAAAAAACAGGTTTTTAAGTTTTGGAAACGTGCAAAGAATGATGAGCTTAAGAAAAAGCCTTTATTTCAAAATTATAGGCAAGGACGCCAATTTTATTTATTTGTATATCTCTTATGGTTTCAAAGACGGGCAGTTTTTTCCCTTTTTTTTAAGATTATCCGATTTTGCCCATTTACTCACCTGCCATTACTTTTTTGCTCTAGAACATACATACAAGCTCGTTATCATTTACTATTTCAGCTCGTTATCTCGTTTCGTTTTTGAGTTATCGTATCCACAGACAGAGAAACCGACAGACGGGCAAGCGAACATGCGGAAATGGCCGAATAAGGCCATTTTATGAATTCCTATGCCAAGCGTTTATGTCTGCGATAAATATTTTCAAGCGTTATATCGTCTTTGATGTAGCGGTAAGCACACTGGACTAGATAACCAGAGGGCCGAGGTTCGATTTCTGGTTTACAAGTGACCAGGCACCGAATTAGCAACAACCAACATATCTCTGAATCCATATCCCAGAGATAGTTACGATTAGCATATTCATACTGATGATGACTACATTGTAGTCGAAATACGTATTTATAAAATACAAACAAATGTTCTAGGAATAGGGGCAAAATTCGAAATATAATGTAACAAGATGTTTCTAAAAAAAAAGTATACTACTTTAAAACAGATAGATACACTCTGTACACAAATAAAATATAAAATAAGAATATGTTCAACTCCTTGTAAAATATCTACAAATTCATTACAAACACAAAATATTATAAACTCAAAATTTGTTCCATCCTGCAGAATACTTGAAAAAGTTTTAGGTTACTTGAAAATACTTTGTTGAAAAATTCATTAACTTTTTTTGTAAAATTTAAATAATTTCTCAATTTTAGTTAATATTAAGATAGGTGTGTATGATATAAACAGGTATTAATAAAGAGACTAGAGCTCCGAAACAGTACAGACAATCTATCAAAGCACGTACTTTTTACTCTGACTCGAAAAAATATGATTTAAACTCACTATACCGTGTGTGTTGAACAGCTTTTCCTATAGGGAATCAATGTTAAATATTATTTACTATAATAACTATACTTAGCAATGCTTAATAAAGATAGAAATATTCTATCTTTGTGCGAATATTTCTAATGGAGAAATAATGTCATTGTGAGACACGCACCAAATTAGCAACAAGCAACATATCTCTGAATCCATATCCCAGAGATAGTTACGATTAGCTAATTCATACTGATGATGACTACATTGTAGTAGAAATACGTATTTATAAAATACAAACAAATGTTCTAGGAATAGGGGCAAAAAATCTTGTTTTTCAAAAAGCCTACAAACATGTGATAGCCATTTTTTACAACAAAAAAAACGGCAATAATTTACTCTAAGGTACATACTATTGTTGTGAGGTACTATTAGTAAAAGTGGGGAAAATTTAAAAATAATTCCACAACTTGAAAACCACTCATTTCAAATTTCTGGTTCTGGATCAAATTGGTTACAGATTAGATAAAGTAAAATCTCTTCATGGGAGTCCATCGAAAAAATGTCAAAAAGTAAGCTATTCTTCAAATTGGGTTTAAAACTTTTGTAGGTAATTTAAAAATAGGCAAGGTGGTCCTAATTCGTTTAAATAGAGTCGAGGTACATAATTTCAACAGCAAAATGTTTTCCAAAAGTGTAGGCCTTTTGGTAAGCATTTTATAAAGCTACAATTTTGTATATTCCCTACCAGTTAGCTATTCTCCATGAAATTTCAAAAATTTTCTCCCAGATTATAAAAGTAGCAGTATAAAGAAATAATTTATGACATTTTTGAAAATTTTTTGTTTTTACTTATTATTCAAATAAGATTTGGATAAATAATTTCAAAATAAATAATATAATAAGATATATCTATTTTATTAGGTATATTACAATATCAATTTTCACAAATAACTAGAAGTCACATAAATAAATATTTACGTACAAAATTATTTACGCATATAAATATTTACATTATACTACTGCTTACTATTAGTATAAGATACTATCAACTCCAAAAATGACGTTCCTGTTTTAAAATTTTTGCAAACGATTTTGAATAAAAGAGATTCGTTAAAAACACACAATGAACTGGAAACTGAATTGATTTTCGGAAAATTGAAGTTGATTCAATACAAATCCACAGCAAAATTTTGAAATAGAATCAATAATTTTTGAGTTTAAGTACAATCCAATACAATAAAAATGAAACATGATTCATCGCCTGAGAGTACGTATTACCATTTATATAGGTTTTTCGTATGACATGTGTGTTGGAAAGTTTTTCCATTAGAGAATCAACGTTAAACATTATTTATTACTGGCTGGCCGTGTGGTTATTGTGTGAAGTCAGTCAGTATACATGTTATGAGAGTGGGTTGAATATGTTCATTGAATTCTTAACTTTAGTATGTTCATCAAAAATTCCCACTCTTAAATGACAAACAAACAACCATACGCATACAGTATACCTATACACTATCCAGATGTGTGTATGTATGTGTATTGTATAGGTGTACTATATAGTTTTAAAGTTAATATTTTATTTATTTATTAAACATTGATTCTCTAGTAGAAATGCTTTTGAAAACGGTCTGTATAAGCCAATTTCGTCTATAACTTAAGCAATTCGGCTAATTAGGCTGATAAAATTGTGGAAAAATCAAAAAGGTAGTAAGGAACAATTGCTTTAAAGGGTTTTTATTGTTTAATATGTTAGTTGAGCACGTAAATATGATAAAATCACAAAGTGCTACCAAATTCCGGGGTGCATTTTTGAGATCTATTAAAAAGAGCACTTTTTTCAGTTTTTTCAAAATAACTCCAAAATACTCCAAATACTTTCTTGTAGAGAATGAAATTTTCCATGGAAATATAAAACAAACAAAAATCAACAAACTAAATCGCTTGCAAGTTTTTACAGAAGCCTTTTAGACATATATAAACCTTCAGAGAATGGTCAATTTCAAATTTCCATATCTCAACCACCATAGGTCGTATAGAACTTTACTGGACGCCATTTGCCTTGTTTTTTTTATACTCATTCCAGAAAAGGAAGATTACTCTATTTTCTTTGGTGGTTCATACATACCTAAAAGATTTCTTTAGAAAGTGACAATTTAGTGAAAAAAAACCTGCGATTTTTCGAAAATTTTCGACTTTATTTTTTAAACATTTGGGGTTCTAAAAATGGGGAACACAGTTTTATATTTAATTCAATGTATTATTTCTCTACAAAAAAGTGTTATTGTAAAAAATTTGATTTTTGCTTTTTTTTTTTGAGTTATTTTGAAAAAACTGAAAAAAGTGCTTTATTTAATAGATCACAAAAATGTACCCCGGAATTTAGTAGAACTTTATGATTTTATCATATTTAGGTGCTCAACTAACATATTAAACAATAAAATCTTTTAACGCAATTGTTCCTTACAAAAAATTAATTTTTTCAGCCTTAATTTGCAACATTTTGTTATGAATAAATAGTAAAATCAGAAATCGGTTATCACATATAAAATGAGGGTTTTCCTCGATTTCCAGGGGATCCCTTCATCAGAAGGCGATTTGGTGACAAAGGGACCAATCGGAAATCAAACTCTTTAAAACAAAAAAACAAAAAAAAATCCAAAATCGGTTAATAAATGACGGACTTCTGAGGTAATAAACATTAAAAAAAAATAAATACAGACGAATTGAGAACCATCCTCCTTTTTGAAGTCGGGTTAAAAACCTAAATAGTGTTTCTCTCCCTTTTCAGGAATGAGTGTAAAGGTAAAAATCTACATATTCATATACATAGTTTGGTTCGGGAAATATCAGAATTTCTAAATTTGTTAAAAATAAAAAATTAAAATCTCCTCATGCGGGAATAACACAGCCTAAGAAAATTTACTCAGAAGATCATAAAATATATGAATAGAAGTTACTTTACATTTATATTCTAAGCGATTTAAATATAAATTATAATGATTATCAGAAAATTAAAATTGCATTTTTGTAAATTTTAGTGTTACAAAAATAATTATGGTCGTAGTTAAATTGAAGTAAAACTTTTTCATTTAATTAATTAATTACTCAACCAACTTATTCAACATGCTTAATTTTACGGTTTACTGACGACATTTGTGTCAGTAGGCAGGGTGGTCAATGTTTTGACAAAATATTCAAACTGTTTCGTTGCGTCGTATCGAAACTAGCAGAAATGGTTGCTAAGGCCCTTGCCTGAATAGTATAATGACGGCTGTACACACTCGGCGAGGAGCCACAAGTGGAGCTGTGTACACTCTCGCCGAATGTTCGGCGGGCAATACAGTTCTCGTCAATTAGTCAACAAAATTACGTTGGTATACCTGAAAAATGACATTATTAAATTAAAAATTACGGAGTAGTAATTTTTTGATTCAACTGTAAAAAATTATTATTATTCAAATGAGTAATGAAGGGCACTAAAAGAATAAAAATAGTATTCATAAATTTATATAGTTTTTATTTATTTTCGTGTTCTACTATTAAGATTAATGGGTACAATTAAAGCGGTTGATAGTTGCTTATATAAAAATGGCGGAAGAACGTTGAATCGAATATAGAAGAGAGTATCTTTTGTGCTCGTGTCAAATATATTCACCACTCGCTTTCTTTGACTCGTGTTCTTTGACTCTCGCATTGGATATATTTTGCCTTGTCTCTCCCTTATGTAGAGCCGGCGTTACATAGTATTCACATAAACTTTGTTCATTTCTATTGCGTTCAAGTGTACAATGTTTATAATAATATATATATATATATATATATATATATATATATATATATATATATATATATATATATATATATATATATATATATATATATATATATAATATAACCAAAGCCACTAAAAAGCCGTGAGGATTATATACAATAAGATAAACATATTTTGGTGAACTTTCGGTGTAATGTATACTTTTGTATAATATTTAGAGTTTAAATAATATTAATTATTTTATTTTATCTTAATGAACAATCAACATTATTTTATTTTCTAATTTAGGATGTATTTTTAATATGTTTTAAAATCTGTATCAACTGAAATTATATTTAATATACGCAGTATTACTGAATCTTTTTACTATGAAAAAAAAAAATTCGCTACGCAGGAGCTGCGTCAACTTTGCGAATTTCCTTAGAATACATAAATCACTCTCTAGTCACAATTTAAGTCTGATCATAATGAAATGTTGTATCTGATATCATTTTAGTATTTTCAAGACCAATTTTATGAATAAATGGCATACGTCAACGGGAAAGGGTGCATAAAAATAGTTTCCCCCTCCGTCGAAACCAATCCCCCTTTCCCCTTAACGAACTTGACCTTTTGAATACCAAAAGCGCCTGAAATACCAAATTACATTCCAATCGGAATAAAACTGTGACCACTAGAGAGTCCACAGACACATAAACTATATATATATTGGAGAATAATTTTTTTACTACGCCACTGTATAAAATTTAGTATTGATATTTTTTCATATTTTTATTATTCAAAAAAAAATAATTTATATAATTATTGGTTTATGCTAGTTGAAAATTTGCATAGTTTCAACAGGCATTTGCTTAGATCAGAAATGACTTGCGTATATACAAGCTTACTTCGATATTTCAGCACATATTTAAAGGTAGTTACAAAAGTCCTCTCATCGAGGCAGTTACAAAAAAATACTTCTTTCAGTTCAGTTACAAAACTCATCTCATGGAGTGAGTTACAAAAAGAAAGTAGTTACAAAGAGTATTTCTCTCTGACAGTTACAAAGAGTATTTCTCTCTGGAAGTTACAAAAATTACTTCTCTCTGTGAGCTACAAAAAGAAGACAATTACTAAAATTAGTTGATTCACATCAATTAATCAGATGGTATTTAAAATTTTTATTTCTTCAATTTACAAGTTGAATATTTTTTTATGGATTGTGCTGAAGTATCGAAAGGGCGAATTAATGGTTTCTATCTGATTGTATCTAAGTATATTTTTTTTTTTGTATAATTTATTTAATTCACTATTCCGAAACTTGTGGTCTCTCAAACTTGTAACAATTCAATACACATTCTATACACACTTTTGGTGTACAATTTATATTTTATGTGAATATGCATTGACTTTTTCAATTTATAACTATATTGTTTGTATACGCTTGGTTTTTTTTGGCCGTGTATTTTTTCTTTACAGAAGCGTAATGTCTCTTTATATACAACTATGTATCTGAATTAAATTTGTAATCCATATTTATATTTTTGCAAATCAGACATATTTGAACATATTTTTTTTTACTGTAGTTTTCTTTTACTACAGTTCAATTTAGCACATATTCATGTAATCCCTTCTTTCATAACTTGTACAACCAATGTTAGTGTTTTAAGGATAGTTGTACTATCAGTGTATTAGATTAGAAATTATTTATTTCAAATATATATTTTATTTTAACATATATTTGTTTTGTTCCCCTTTTTGTACCTTTTATTTTTTTTCAGATTCGAATCACTTGTCGATAACTAAGACACTTACTGGATAGTAAAGATCTTACTACCTCAATATTATCTTTTTTAATGGGCCCAGCTTTTATTGAAAGACTTTCGGTTCAACGTGTTCTTTTTTTATAGTTACGTGTATGGCGTTAGCACCGATCGTTTTCTAATTTTCATAATTCCACATACAATACTCTGCTTTGGATTTTTTTTCTAAAGTACCGTATATTTAGTTTTCATTATTTTTTTTAAAAATACATCATAATAACTTTTAATTAAAATTACTAAATTAACTTAATTTCATATTTATGAAAATAATTGATAATTCAATTATTTTCTATAAAGTGTTTAGTTTTTTTTTAAAAACTAAACACACAATTTTTTTTAAAATTAAACTATATTTCTATTTTTTTACATACACATATGGAAGCAGAGCAAATATCCATATGTGTCTTTTGTTTTCGATAGTTTTCACAAAGCTCGACTTGTGATTCTGAAATTCTTTTTGAAAGTTGAAATGATTATAATTTTTTCTTTATATTTATACATTTATATCTTTTACATTTTCTTTAATTCTATAATTATATTTAACTTAGTACTAATTTTTTTTTCTCTTTCTTCTATTTTGTTTGTGGTTTAAATTTTCATTATGCCGAGAACAACTCGTAATACACCAGGTACCCCAGGAGATGACGATCCTCCAGCTGCACCAGATGACGTATCCATCACGCCTCATCAAGTATCAGCGGTTAACTTAGCGGCTATAACTACGCAGATGCACACTACAGGTCAACAGTTCCATGCGTCAGTGCTGCACGTTTCGGATGTACAGCAACAAATACAACATCAAAGCAAACAGATAAGTAGCATTACCGATGCCTTGGCAACAATTACAACTACTCTATCAAATAATAGCACTAGTTCAAATCAATTAACTTCAAATTTTAGTTTTTTTGCAAAACCGAGTATTGATTCCTTTATAAATAAAATCACTATTCTGGACATTTCGGTTCCAGAAAATATTATACAGTTTATTGTCGATACTCAACATTTAGTTGATATTAATTTTTTACCTATAGACGTTCTTTTGAAATCTTTAATCAATAGGTGTGCTTCGAACGCACAAACATTTTGGTCTACTTGTTTGGCTGACTCTTTGTCTTGGCAAAATATTAAACATAATTTATTACAAGTTTATATTCCACCTTTGACTAAACAGATATTAATTGATAGATTAGTCCGGCGAAATCAACCTGACACTGAAAAATTTTCGACATTTGTTCCTTCAATAATAAAATTCGCGAACATCCTACTTAATGATTCATCTGAATCCGAAATCATACAAATTATTTTTGCTCATGCCAATAATTCTGTACTATCTATTCTTGGTTTATATCAAATTCCCGATACTTATAAGGATTTGTATCAACTAATCACTAAAATTGAGGAAATTCAAGCGCGAATAACTACAACACCCGTCAGTGTAAACGTTACTTCAATTCAAAATACGCATAATGACTCTAAATTTTTTTGTACCTTCTGTAAAGGTACTAATCACAATTTTAAATATTGTTTTAAAAGAAAGAGGGATAATATAAATGTTAGTACTACGGTTCCAAAAAACTCGCAATAGACCCCAAGTTTCTTATTAATGATGTTATTTTAAATTATACTATTTTACCTCTACAAACCATTTTCATTCAAGGTTATCCTTTATTAACACTTTTTGATTCCGGTGCTACTGTTAATGCTATTAAAACTGCGACTTTTAATAAGTTAAAAGCTAACAATAGAAACATCGTCACCGAATCAATTGATAAAACTATTTCTTTGCCGGGAAATAATTTTTTAAAATGTAATTTAACTGCGAAACTTCATTTTAAATTGGCTAATTTTTCATGGACTCAAACTTTTTTTATAGTAGATTCATTACCGTTTGAGGTAATTTTAGGTGTTGCCACACTTAAAAATTGCAACATCATTTTGGACTTCTTTAAGTCGACGATCAAATTTTATTTTCATCCTAATGTTGAATTACCGTTTTCGGGTTTTTGTAATAATAATCGAATTATTAATACCATTGTCGAAGCGAAAGTAAATCTTAATAGCAAACAAACCAAAGTGTTGCAAACACTTCTTCAAAACTTTAAATCGATTTTTTCTGACATTCCTGGTCTTGCCAAGGGTTTTGAATATAAAATTAAGTTAATCGATAACGTTCCGGTTTGTAAAGCTCCTTACTATCTAGCACCCGATAAAGCCAGACTTTTGGACGAGCATGTTCAAGAGCTTGTTACACAAGGGGTACTTTCTCCTTCGAACTCTAATTATAGCTCACCCGTCTTCTTTGTTAAAAAGAAAGACGATTCTTATCGGTTAGTCGCTGACTATAGGTTTGTTAACAAACATATAGAGTTTGATCCGATGAGTTCAGCCAGTATGGCTCATATTTTCGCTAGCTTAGGTAATTCGAAAGTGTTTACACTCCTCGACATGAAATCCAGTTTTCATCAGATAAAATTATCAGATGACTCGAAACATGTCACCGCGATCGTCACACAATATGGTCTGTTTGAGTACAATACCATGCCTTTCGGGCTAAAGGTGGCTAGTCAATCATTAGCTCGTTTTTTAAATTCCACTCTCGCAGAATTTCGTCATAAATTTCTTCTTATTTATTATGACGATTTAATTGTACATTCACCCGACATTGAATCACATTTAAATCACCTGAATCTCTTGTTCACTAAAATAAAGTCTATCGGTATCACTATTAATCCTTCAAAGGCTCGATTTTGTATGTCGAGGGTACGTTTGTTGGGTAGCGTAATATCCGCTGAGGGACGCTTTATAGACCCTATTAAGGTGCAAGCAATCAATGACATGCCAACTCCAAAAAACGTCAAAGAAGTTATGCGTCTAGTTGGGGCTGCGGCTTTTTACTCCCGCTATATTCCCATGTTCAGTCAGATTGTAGCTCCGTTAAACGATTTAAAAAAGAAAGGTGTAAGGTTCAAAATTACTAAGGTTCATCTTGATGCAATCTCTACTTTAAAAAAATCTTTAGTAAGTGCGCCTGTCTTAAAACATCCTAATTTTGACAAACCTTTTGTGCTACAAACTGACGGATCAGCTACTGGTCTGGGCGCGGTATTACTTCAAAAGTATGATGACGGTTTGCACCCCATTATGTACTGTTCTCGAAAATTGAATCCAGCCGAATTAAAATATAACAGTCATGAATTAGAACTTCTCGCAGTAGTGACGGCCCTAGATAAATTTAAAGATTTTTTAACCGACCGCAAGTTTACTCTACAGACTGATTGCAGGTCGTTATTGTGGATTTTTAATACCCCCAATAAATTTAATAAATTACCTAGGTGGATCCTTAAAATTTCGAGATATGACTTTACCCCGGAACATATTAAGGGCAAATTGAACAATATGGCCGATTTTCTATCTAGGTTATACGAAACTGACCATATATTAGTGAACAAATTTTCTGATTCAAATCAAGATTCAGGCAAAAATTTCATTAAAGTTAAAGAGTTGCATAGCAATGATCCAGGTTATGCAAACCTTTTAAAAAAGATAACCAATACTTTGGATCAAACTGACTTAGAATCGGTGAATGAAGAAATCAGGAACAATGCGCAACTGAACTTTATTAACGTTTTAGCTAATACAAATTTTGATTACCTTTCTGTTAAAAGCGAGCAACGTAACTCTCCCGAATGTAAAATCATTTATCAAAACCTTAAGGCTCAGATGAATGTCCCTAATTTTTGCATAAAGGATGGGTTAATTTATAAGTTCGTCGGAAGGAATCGACTAAAACGTATATTTTTACCAGATAATTTACTCGATTACGTTCTTCGATATTATCATGATTCCAAGTATGCTGCGCATAATTCAGTAATTAAAACATTCCGTGAAATTAGTAAAATTTTTTACTACAAAAACCTCTATGCAAAAGTAAGGGACTATGTCAGAACCTGTAAAGTGTGCCAGGCTATAAGGCCATATACACGTAACGATAAGGTTCAGTTGAGTAGTTCCGTGCCGGAGTATACCCTACATACTTTGTACGTCGACTTTATCGGTCCTATTATTAGATCAAGTGAAGGTTTTAAGTATATTTTTTCTGTTGTAGATGGATTTTCAAAATTTGCTTTCGCCTTTCCATGTAAAAGGCAGACCAGTGACGTTGCCATTTCACTGATACAGAAGATTTTCCTGCAAAACGGATATCCGACGGTTGTTGTAGCCGACAACGGACCAGCCTTTGCGTCGATCAAGTGGAAAACCTTCTTATTTAATAATGGTATTAGAGCTGCCTACTGTTCGAGCTATACACCATCTTCGAACAAGAGCGAGTGCCTCAATCGACAGATAAAATATAATTTAGGATGCATTCTCAAAGAATATTCTGTAGACCATAAAAATTGGTCAAAATTTTTGAGTTTTGTAATTTTCAATTACAACAACTCCTACAAAAGTACAATCGACTCAACACCAGCTGAAGTTTATTTTGGTAGAAAGTTAATGACGCCGTTTGTGATTATAAACGAATTAACTGAGTTAATCACGAGTTCTGCTAAACCATCACAAGCACATATACAAGATGCGTTAAAGATTGCTCACCAACAACGAGTCAACCAAACTTTAAATAAACCAACGCTGTCTAAATATAAAGTGGGTCAATTGGTCATGGTTAAAAACTTGGCCCCGAATATGAACAAGAATATCGCACCTAAATTCGCTTCAAAATTCAATGGACCGTACAAGATAATAAAGTTCACTACACCAACTTCAGTTAGGCTAAAAGCTCCAAAATCTAATAAGAAAACCTTCGGCATGTCGATATACAACATTCGGCCATACTATCTCAGAGGATATCAAGGGAATGGTAACGTTACTGCATCCTAATTAAACATCTAAATATATTTAAATCTTCACGTCTAATCCACATTTGTAAGATTTTTCATTCATCTATTCATGTCATTCTTGCTTTAATATTTTCCAATTAGCATGTCGCTAATTTTTTTGGCCCCCTGGAGTGGAGAATAATTTTTTTACTACGCCACTGTATAAAATTTAGTATTGATATTTTTTCATATTTTTATTATTCAAAAAAAAATAATTTATATAATTATTGGTTTATGCTAGTTGAAAATTTGCATAGTTTCAACAGGCATTTGCTTAGATCAGAAATGACTTGCGTATATACAAGCTTACTTCGATATTTCAGCACATATTTAAAGGTAGTTACAAAAGTCCTCTCATCGAGGCAGTTACAAAAAAATACTTCTTTCAGTTCAGTTACAAAACTCATCTCATGGAGTGAGTTACAAAAAGAAAGTAGTTACAAAGAGTATTTCTCTCTGACAGTTACAAAGAGTATTTCTCTCTGGAAGTTACAAAAATTACTTCTCTCTGTGAGCTACAAAAAGAAGACAATTACTAAAATTAGTTGATTCACATCAATTAATCAGATGGTATTTAAAATTTTTATTTCTTCAATTTACAAGTTGAATATTTTTTTATGGATTGTGCTGAAGTATCGAAAGGGCGAATTAATGGTTTCTATCTGATTGTATCTAAGTATATTTTTTTTTTTGTATAATTTATTTAATTCACTATTCCGAAACTTGTGGTCTCTCAAACTTGTAACAATTCAATACACATTCTATACACACTTTTGGTGTACAATTTATATTTTATGTGAATATGCATTGACTTTTTCAATTTATAACTATATTGTTTGTATACGCTTGGTTTTTTTTGGCCGTGTATTTTTTCTTTACAGAAGCGTAATGTCTCTTTATATACAACTATGTATCTGAATTAAATTTGTAATCCATATTTATATTTTTGCAAATCAGACATATTTGAACATATTTTTTTTTACTGTAGTTTTCTTTTACTACAGTTCAATTTAGCACATATTCATGTAATCCCTTCTTTCATAACTTGTACAACCAATGTTAGTGTTTTAAGGATAGTTGTACTATCAGTGTATTAGATTAGAAATTATTTATTTCAAATATATATTTTATTTTAACATATATTTGTTTTGTTCCCCTTTTTGTACCTTTTATTTTTTTTCAGATTCGAATCACTTGTCGATAACTAAGACACTTACTGGATAGTAAAGATCTTACTACCTCAATATTATCTTTTTTAATGGGCCCAGCTTTTATTGAAAGACTTTCGGTTCAACGTGTTCTTTTTTTATAGTTACGTGTATGGCGTTAGCACCGATCGTTTTCTAATTTTCATAATTCCACATACAATACTCTGCTTTGGATTTTTTTTCTAAAGTACCGTATATTTAGTTTTCATTATTTTTTTTAAAAATACATCATAATAACTTTTAATTAAAATTACTAAATTAACTTAATTTCATATTTATGAAAATAATTGATAATTCAATTATTTTCTATAAAGTGTTTAGTTTTTTTTTAAAAACTAAACACACAATTTTTTTTAAAATTAAACTATATTTCTATTTTTTTACATACACAATATATATATATATAGTATATATATATATATATGTATATACAGTAGTAGTTGATAGTGATTTTTGACATCTAGTAGGTAAAATCGATGGACATTTGAAGAAATATTTACGAAATTCGAACATTGGTACAAAAACAATAGCTGCATTTCTTTTCGAGGAAATTCGCTAAAAAGGGATCACCACTTGCGATAAACAAGCCTCTCTTATGGCTTTCGAAGCAGAGAAAAAATTACTATGAACACTATATCCTCAGTATAGGGAAATTATGGAAATCGGTCCGAAAATCGAAATCAAATTCCAATTATATCTGTACGCTTTGAGGTCACTTAGTCTTTGAGTCTATTATCACCATTTACGAAAAATATGTGTGTGTGTACATTCGTGACAGTTATTTACAAAAAATGGTTGTAGCCAAGATTTGTTTTTGATCAAAATGCTTCATTTGACCTTTCTACTTGTATGTTTAGATTAAAACAGCGGGTTTAAAATATGTTGATGTGATCCGATCATATGGGTCTTTTGTTATGTGATTTGTTTCCATGGGACATGTCGAGAAATACATGCTTTTCCTGGTGCTATGCAATGAATGAAAGAAAGCATATCCCGATGAACTAAACGTCATAAACCTTTTTTTTTTATTAAAACCAAAAAGAGGTGGATTATTATAAGACCAACTTAATTTATTCGAAAAACGTACATTTTCTCTGTAGAATTTGGAACTTTTTAGATCCACCTAACGTAAACATGAAAAGGATACCAATTGTTTTACTATTGCGGAAAAGAAAAATATAATTTAATTTTAAATTCATATGAAATGTCTGAAGTAAAACGTAACTATATAATTTTCTATTCACGTAGACATAAGATAGATTTAAAATCACTGTAAGGAAAAAAATCGTATAGTCATATCGTTACGGCAAGAAAATTTAAACAGTTAATTTAAAATTGTTTCAGTTTTATATAAAATACAAATACATTTTTTTAGATGTGTTTTACTCGTGACTGTATATATACTTATTTATTAAGTTTTGTATGAATAAATCATTGAAAAAAAAACGGAATTAAATTGTACTTTGGGGAATTTTAAAGTACTCTTTTTCCATCTGTACAATTTTTTTTTATATTGTTTTCGTTAAAAGTAAAAAAGATATATACGTTAAAGTATTTTTATTAAGGAATTGTTCAGGAACAATTAAAACAATTTTTTCGTTTTCAAGTGAAAATTTCAGACATTATTCTGTTTAATGCGCCATTCTATATTTAATTTAAATTTGAAAAAAAATTTGATGCAGCAAGTGTAATTCATAACGAAAATCAGTTTTTTTTGGCAAATAATGGCAAATATTTTCTTAAAACCCGGTGCTAGTTGATTTTGAGGATGTTGGAATACGAATACGTAATATAATACGTATCCGTATCTGTATCGTATGGGACTTGTCGAAAACCAAACCTACTCATACTGCCTAGATGAATCGGACGATGGGGAACTTACGTTCTTTCAATGCCACTGATGGTCGACTGAGAGGAAAAAGGCTTGGGACGCACATGAGGACACTCCGAACCCAAGCAGCGTCTTTAACTTGATGGCTGAATCAAGGAGAAATTGGGCTGCAATGATGAGCTACACTGAATGTGTGTTAGCAGCAGGGAAAGCTGATGCGCTGATGATGGTGACGAGACGGAGTACTTAAATGAGCAGCTAGGTCCAGACTGAATTAATGAGCAAGCAGTTTCCGGTCTGGTCCCTTTCTATTCAGATATCGCACACTATCGACTAGTGTATTCACACTATCGACCATCATCTTCAATAGGCGGTGTCTTATTGAAGAGATTTCCTCCTCAAACGCAACAAACAAAAATTACTATACGTCAGCGATTGTATTTTTGTTTATCATGTTCCGTCATCTGCTGTCTAAAAACCACCGAAATTATTTTAAAATAATAAATTAAATTAAGAGATTAATCAAAAATCAAGTAGCTAAAGATTAATAGAAAGATTCACAATCTTATATTATTTTCAATATTGACGTTTAGCAAGTCATTCGAATTTTGTCGCCTGATTGCAATTTATTGTTTGGTATCATTTTCACCACAAAGAAAATTCCCTCGATTACATATATAACATGTAATTTAATTTGTCTTAAAGCCATCGAAATTATTTTTAAATAATAAAAAATTAAATGTCAACTCTGCATTAGTATACTAGGAATTTTGTATCTTAGCTACTTGAGTTTTTGTTAATCTTTAAAATTAAGCTTTCAGTTCAATTAATATTTTAAATTATTATTATTATTAAATAATTTGGATTTCTTGTTGTCATCAGATAATATGCAATCGGATAACTTACACAATCAAACAATTTCACAATCAAAATATTTTCAAAATTAAACAGTTTAAAAAAATTTATTTCAAAAAAATCCTATCTTTTTCGGTATCTATCTTCGGCGGTAATCTAATACAATTTTAATTGGTTATAATACTGTTCCTCATAGCAAATTTCATGCATGCATAAGATATTTAAATTTGACCTAGTTTAGAAATACTATATCTTGGATAGGTCATAATCTATTAAGGTTCCCCTGGCAGATTATGAAACTTCTTCTTGTACAAATAACGTCAAAAGTCAAGCTATCATTTCAAAATTTTATAATTGATTTGTGCCTTATTTATTTTGATTTCGGTACAATGTTTCTCATAAAAGTTGTTAGTATAGTTATAATGAACAACTTTTACCCGAAGTATTATTTCGAAAACCGAATAAACAAGGCACAAATTCATTATAAAATTTTGAAATGATACCTTTACTTTTGACGCCGTTTGTACATGCTAGCTAATAAATTGCATCTTAAACGAAATTATGGACGGAATAAATTTAGTTTTAACAAAATTGTTAGAACCAAATTGTTATTATTTCTTATTTTCAGTCGGAGATTCGACTTTGTTTCTTAATAAATAATAATAACAGAATTTTCCTCCGTTTCTGCAACTCCACAGCCAAGTGAAGTTTTTTAATTATCAAATTCGATATCTCACAAACGATGTGGAATGCCAAAATTCCCCTTATCCATTATATTAACCGAGAATATGTCCTCCAATTTCTGTTAAATTAACACGACAATGCCCATCAAACAGCAAGTAAATCTGCCGTCCTCAATTGTCCCAAAAATTGAATATTCTGCACGTCTATGTTATATCTTCTGTTATTAAGTGATTTCTTCAGGTTCGTTGTGAGTAAAATTTAAGTATGCAGTTCTGTACGCACAGCGCCATGTGCGTACGTATATGGCGCTGCATTGCAGCCCAAAAAAACGATTGATAAGTTAATTCTACAAATAAGTTTAGTCGAAAGTGAATGTATATGTATAGAATTCAACATTTCGTTACGAGATGGCTGACAAAGCGCTTAATATCGTTTGGTTTATTAAAAATGAATTCTTTGATTTAATTAAAAAATTTTTCGTGCAATTAAAATAAATGTTTGTTTTTTATTTAATACAAATTTTCAATTATATTTACCATTTCCATTGTAATTACTATATTTACCATCCTCTTACCATTCTATTCGTAGGGATTTTTTGCAAACAGATTAACCTTTAATCAATCACGTCAAATACGTGTTTCCTTCACGGGTATTAAGTACACACATAAGTACACAAAATATTTGTTTAATACTCTTCGTTTTTAAGATGTTTAACCGTCGAAATTTAAGAAGAGCTTCACGCTTTTTTATACCCGAATCTGATTTTTTAAATAATGCCATACATTTTTGATAATTTAGTATATATTCTGTCCATCATGATCAACTCATTTTACTAGCGCTAAAAGAATTCACATTTGTCAAAACTACGATAAAAAATAATTGAATATGTAAAGCTTCTAAAAAATTCCTATAAAAAATAGACTAGTAAGAGAAATATGTTTACAACAATATAATCCATAATATTGTTAAGTAAAAAAAAAAAAAAACATTTCAATTTTATAAAAATTTCCCTTTTTTACAAAATAAAATAAAATGAACAATACATATTTCAACAAGGAGCCAGCAGCCCAGTATACATCTATTTTATCCAAGATACAATGATTGACCTCTAACATGTCCATCCTTGACATAAATATCGGGTGTAGCAAAAGTGATAGGCAATATTTTCGTGTCAAAGGAATATAAAATTTATTCATGGACATTAAAATAAGGATAATTTGTTTTTTGATTTGTAAACTTCATTGGTAGGTTTCTTTTGTGAGTTTTCTTAAATTACAGATCTACATTTTTTTATAGGTCTAACAAACAAGGTCACAAAAATAAAAGTAAGAATATCACGAAACAATATACATTCGAGGTAACCGTGACGACATGTCTAATTAACAGAAGTCCAAATGAATTTAACACCGCATGTAGACCATAGAGAGAGCTTAGGAGGAAGACAGATGTTCAATGGCCGATCAGAGCAAAAAACTCAGCCAATCATATAATGTTTTTGGCGAAACTGACATCAGTTTTTGTTACAATGAACAAAAACAACAAATAATAATCAGTACAAGAATCGTACGGTGTCTGTACAGCATAGAAAAATGCCCACTAATCGTCTATTATTCGTGCAATATGCTTCAGCCCAATGTTGAGTATTACATAGAGAAGAAATTTCTAGGAACTGCGTCTAGATAAACTTCGCTTACAATATGGTCAATTGTGACCGTTCATCCAAAGTTTGCGAGCATCAAGTTATTTTTAAGTTTAATTGTAAGTTAATCAAGTGAAAAACGAGGACAAATTTTCGTCCTACAAATTCAATAGAATGGACTCCGAGTCTCCCATGTTCAATGTTCAACGGCTTCCAGAAAATTTCGATAACGTTTTCCAAAATTTTATAATTACAAAAGTTGGGTGTCT
This sequence comes from Nineta flava, assembly GCA_963920215.1. Taxonomy (NCBI): domain Eukaryota; kingdom Metazoa; phylum Arthropoda; class Insecta; order Neuroptera; family Chrysopidae; genus Nineta; species Nineta flava. The sequence continues at coordinate 37,553,550 of OY986040.1, read as the reverse complement.
GGTCAAAATGAATCTATTTACAAAGTACCAGCTTAACCAGCCCAAGTGGCAGAGCATTCCAAGGCGTTATGTCTGCACAGTATGCCTACTTGGAAACTGGAAGGTTATGGGTTCGAATCCCGACATCGGCAGTTTGTCAATTATTAAGAAAAACAAAAGTGGCAGACTGTATGGACAAGGACTGAGTAGACTACTTTTCTGTAGTCTCCTTCACGAACTCCAGATGAATATCGGCCTAGTTTCTATCCTAGTCGACGGCAGCTGCATATCCTACCAATTCCTAGTCTGCACAGAAAAATTACTTCCACTCCACTCACATCCACACATCCAAAGGCATCACAATGGACCAGAATGGACCTTATGGTTGTAATGTAGCCCGCCCAGGGCAGCCTCTACAATCTATTTATCTAAGTACCAGCTTGATGCTCATCATCCTGAAAAAACCATGTGGTCTCCCGGATCAGCACTTTAACATTGGCCCATTACCCGTTTATATACACTTACATTCATCATACTGCTTGTGAAAGGAAGAATATTCTAGTTACATTTTTACTGTGTAACGTTTGTCTAATTCTAAAAACGTATATAACAATACTTATTTGTCTTGGCGACCTAGACAGAATGGCACTTAAAACAGGACGATCAAGCGAAGTTGGCGACCGAGGGGCCGCGACGCCCGTCTTAAAATTAAATTACTTGGGTCGCACTTAGAAATGTAACACTCAGAGACAAATCCACCATACTGCTTGTTTCATGTTTCTATTTATTTATTGTATGAAGCACTCAGTATAAACCATTATTGTGTAAAAATAAAAATTTCTATAGAATTTATAGTTAGACCAAAAATGGTTGTAATGTGTGTATTAACGTTGATACTAACATTTTTAACAAAAAAAATTAAGTTGTATTTTTTTTTTTTTAAACTAACAATTGCTATTGACTTATTATTTGTAGTACGTTCGTACGTTGTGTTTACTGATAGTAGGTTAGTTTATATTATACTTGAGTTTAACTATACTAAGCTCACAACGACTGAACGAGCTTTGAATTGTATGTTTGTAGTAGTAGTTGTTGTTGTTGTTGTTGTGTAGGTAGACATTAAATGGGTATTGGGGACGTTCCCATGGGTGAAAACTCACATCTATCTACCACACAAATACAATTTGTAACAAATAAACAGCTATCAAGAGATGAGGTAATCACCCACTGTATTTTGACTTTTATTAGGGTTTGTTAATTTACATTTTTTTTTAAATTACAGTTTATTTATTTACATGTTTTGTTTTTGTTACTTCCATGTGAATTGATAGTTTGGAGACTGGGCTGTAATTGAACCAATTACAGTTACAATTATTATTATACCCGGTATATAATACTATATACCAGGTTCTATTAAGTACAGTCCGACTTTGTAACGGTTGAAAATATTGATCGTAGAAAATAAAATTTGATATTTGTAAAATGACCTAATTAGTCCATATCCGCCCGTCCGTAAACACGATAACTCAAAAACGAAAAGAGATAGCAAAATTACGTATATGTGTTCTGAGCTAAAAATTAATGTCAAGTTGCCTATTATAACGGGCCAAACTGCCTATTGAAATCGTCAGAGATAGAACTAAAATTTAAAGTTACTAAAAAAAAAGCCTCTTTTATAAAAATAAACAACTGTTTTCTGAAACTGTTTTTTCATAAATTCAGTACATACCAGGTATTTAAACAATTAACTCAGTTATTTGTTATTTTCACTTGTTTTTTACATAGTTTACCTTGTTTTGCAAAATGTTTTATTTAGAGTCATGACTATGAAACGAAAGAATAATCATTATATGTTGTCATGTGAGCTGAAGGTGAATAATCTTGACAATTATATCAAATTTGACTTACCGTTAGTGAACGGGCTATTCAAAACTCCAAATAATAACTAATCACCATTTGTTTTGGAAGTATATATTCTTATTTCATCTTTATGATTACATACCATCTTTTGTTTATATGATTTTTTATATTGATGACAGCTTTTATTATATGTCAAAATACAGTTTTGAGCTATAGGTTCGGAGCTACAGGTTCAAGTATTCTCCACGGGAATTGCATCTGAAAGTAATCGATCTTTCTGTACCTTCGTAGGAATAATGTCACATCGAAAACTTACCTTACCACTTATAATTTACCGTTAAAGGTGATTTAGTCTGTTTCACGGAGAAATCATATAATGTTTCACCCCGTGAATAACAGAACTCTGCATAATATTTAATGTCATTTGGTATTCGTTTAATTCTTCAAATTTAATTATATTCATAATTCATATTATATATAAATAAATATTAGTAAATTGTATATTTGTTACTTTACGGAAAGTAAATTTTATGAAAAATATATTTGACTGTGATGTCCAAATTATGTTCATAGACTATAACACTATTATAATTTTGTTTAAATAAAATACATTAAAAACAACTAAAAACTTTTATTTTGAATTCGTGTGTGCTTAGTAAAGTAGAATTGATAGGTTATTAATAGAAATTGACATTTACTTCTTAATAACCAACGTGAAATTAATCATTTATTAGAATTATTAACTGTATAGCTTTATTTTATTAAGCGAGATTATTTGAATTTAATAAAGCCAATTATTTGAGATTTAATAAAAAGCCTATATAGAAATCGGATCGTGCGAATTTTAAATCAGAACATCCAAAAGCGCCACAGCTTAGTAACTAAATCAATTATAAAGTTTTGAAAAATGAACGCTACTATTGTGGCTACTATTTGTTTAAGCTTTTTCTGATCGAAATAAAAACTTCGTGATCTCCATCACTTAAACTTCATTAGCGAATATCGTTCTATTAAACGTATATGGATTAATTTCTGCGATTTCTTTGGATATTTAATAGTTAACTAGTTTAATATAGAACCAACTGAAAAGATTTGAAACCACCGAAAGCGTAACTAATATCTTTAAAATTTGTTAATGAACCAAATCTGCCCAATTCCTATCTAGCACGTGGAGAGCATCTGGAGGGATGTTTCCAATACGATTTCTGTATTGAGGTTTCCTGGTTCCAAAAATAACTTTTTTAACTGTACGAGTAGGAGTGGGTATGTATGTGAGTGGATGTGATAACTCAAAACGAACAATTCAAATGGGACTCACTACTAGAGCAAAATATAAGCTTAGATCACAACGCTGTCAGTATAAATTCGAAAAATTTTTCAATTTTTATCAAATTGAGTACAATCACAGTCTTTTGAAACCTACAATTAAATATAAATTAACCACCGATGTAGGTGGAATTAAGAAAAAATTGTAAAATCCATTTAGCAAAATGGTCTTTTCTGTTTGACGATTTCAATCCAAACGTTCCCGCTCGATCCCCCTCTATTGAAGCTATCTTTCAATGCAAAAGCAAATTCCAATGCTTAATGATGTTTATTCATTATTTTTCTAGAACGGAATTTACTGTGTGCGCGCTCTAGAGGTCATATTACAAAAATTATGATAATGTTTAAATTATGATAAGTAAAGAAAAAAAGAGAATATATTTAGCTACTACAACTTATTATCTAATCATATTTTCTGTAATTCTTATATTTATAGACCCACGCTAAATCATCAACAACTTATAATATTGACTATATTAAATATATCACAATGGTATCACTTCATTCGCTAATAATTACGTAGCTCCGACGTAACAGCTTTTCATATAGACTCATGGTAAAAAAATGGAATATAACAATTTATTTCATTTTGTTAATAACAATGTTTAATTCATTCTTCAATACTAGGCCCTATCCTAGTAAAATTGAGTACCATTTAACAATGATTGACTCGAAAATGCAACTCTTCCATTTGAGTTTCTCGTTTTGGCTAAGTATTATATGTAAATTTGAACACACGAACTTTCCAAGCGGAAGTAATGTATGGCAGAATTGAATAAGCATTTTTTGTCTACTTGAATACTTGATATAATTTTTAGGACTGTGGTGTATTGTATATGATTTTTTCCAAACATAGCTATTATCTAAACCAGTGTGTTTTATGTTTTATAAATAAGCCTTTTTTTCGGTACTGAGAATATATCCTAATAATAAGGGGGTGCAGTCATATTATATACTTATTTTATTATACATGTTATCATTTGATATGGTGATCAAATTACATTTCCAGTGTTTTTTCCTGCGAGTAGTTAACGTAATAACAGATAATTAATCCTTTTTAACACTCTTATATATGTATAATGAGTAGGTAGTTTTTTTCGTGACTTGTGTTTAAAATATGTATAAAACAACTTTTTTTTCAAGTTTATTATATATAATATAAATATGCGAGTATGAAGGACACTAGGCTTACACACGAGAACAGTGATGGCTTCCCCATTACTTCATTAGTTGGGAGCCAGTAGCCAGATTTGTATGGACGTGGTAGATAAATGGTTGTAAAGGTAAATGATAATTATATAAAATTATTATTATTTAAATAAATAATAAATATATGTGAAAGATATAATTGATCTTTATTGATTTGATTTATGAAATGTTATTATTTTTAATATGTAAATTACCATGGTTGTTAACATTCAAAGCAATCGTGATAATAGAGGGAAGTTATAGTTGTTATGCAACAGATAAAAATGATGAACAAAATTATAATAATAATTTAATAAAGAAGCGATACCGCTACAAGTTTAACATAGTCTGAGAATATGTCAGAAAACTAGTCCAGTGCTCTACTAGCTGCCAATACCTTTTATGGCATGTTCAATAATGGTTCAATAAAGGTCACGCAGCTCTCTTGAAGCGGTAGTATCCCTGCACACGAGCATAGTTGACCGATAATTACTAGCGGCTATTACTGATTGGTACTACTAGGCGCCACTACTCTCCCCTTGTTCAGGAGGCTTAAATGTTTGAACGAAAATAACGCTTCACGAACACGTTAGGAATAACATTTATCCTGACCAGCTCAGTGCTGGATTTACATAAGGGCACTCGGGGCAAAGGCCCATGAAATATAGTAAAAAAATTACATGTATACTGGTTGGCCATGATACTCCTCATAAATTTTTAGTAAAAATTTTTTATTATAATTTGTAATCCCAACTGAGGTTTGAAAAATATTAAAATTAGTAATATTTATAAAGTAATATGAATTTTCTGTAATAAAGAAGAAAGACATCTTTAGGTCTACGTTAGAAATATTTTAATTCGGAGGCTTGTGAAAAATATTCCTCACAACCTGTACCGTAAACAAAGAAACAATTTTTCAAATGACTTAAAGATGTATCAGCATACTATCACTTTTCGACAGATTTTGCTCATTTTTTTTTACATGCTAAAGTTTCAGAATTTTTGACACGCGCAATTTTAGAACGCGAGATAATTAATATCAAAGTTATCATTCTCTTTCTCTCTCATTAGAAGCATGTAAAACTTCATGGCCGCCCATCTATTATTATTATCTGTTGTATTAGAAAAAATAATCGACAGAATTTAAAAAAAAACTAGGAGAGGATTCCTTAATATTTCTTATATAAATTAAAAAAACAAAAATCGTGTGTTATCAATCTCTCTAGTTGTATCAAGTAAAGAGTGGGAATATATGCTGTTGACAGACGTTGTCAGACCACCTTACAGGAAATATTTGATGGTAAGTGTAAGTATCTGTGTGTCGATAATATGTGTATGTATGTATACACTATGCTGGTACATCCTTAACCTCAAATTGACAACTCTGCGTGTCTATCTTGTCCGACGTTTCAAGCACGTGTAATTAAGTATAGGTACGCGTGATATATTGCGTGATAAAAACATCTCCAATGTCATTAATCTCTTTGTTGATAAAAAAGTTAGAAAACTCTTTATTTAATTTAAATATATTATCATCTATCAAACTTTAAAAAATAATTTTAAGCTTTATTGTTTTCATTAATAAATAAAAAAAGTTTTTACTTTAACGAATTGCAGTGTGTATTGTAATATTTATCTAATCTTGATCCAGTGATATTTATCCAGTGCAAAATCTGGCACTGGATCAGCTCTTATTACTTTAGTTTCTTAATAAAATAAAATCAATTTATTGCAGTATTGTGAATTTTGATAATTGAACTATTTTATTGAGAAAATTTCGTCTATATAAGTGGCGTAATTATTATAGCATGAGAATATGCTATTTTTTAGATTATTTTTGTGGTTTTTTTTTAATAAACAGGCTGTATCCAATAAATAGAGCGCTAATGAATTACTAATATTCACCGATTTGTAATATATTTTTTAATAGAAATATTGAAATGCCCATCAAAATATGTAATTTCTTATTCATAGTAACGAATTATCTATTTTGCTGACTTATTCCATTCAGTCAACGTTTTGTTACCGTCAAAAAAAATTTATGGACATTCTGTCATGAAATATTTTGAAGTAAATTTATTGTTTATCAATGATCATTGGATAAAATTGTACATCCCTAAGTAATATTATAATATATAAATTATACTTATTTACACACACAGTGATTATTAATTATGTTTTCACATTCAAGATAAATATATGTAGTTGGTGTTTATATTATAATTCGTCATCAATGTCGATAAAATTCGACAATACCGGATCCTCCAAAAGAAATGCAGCTATTGTTTTTGCACCAATGTTGGAATTTCGTAAAAATTTCTTCAAATGTCCATCGATCCTACCTATTAGATGTTAAAAATCACTATCGCTAAAATTTGTATATATATATATATACATATATATATACACATATATATATACACATATATATATATACATATATATATATATATAGTACATACGCAATTTTTTTAAATGTCTGTGGACTCTCTAGCGGTCACATTTTTATTCCGATTGGAATGAAATTGGATATTTGGGTCACTTTTTGTATTCTAAAGGTCAAGTTCGTTAATGGGTAAAATCGGACGAGGGGAAAGGGGGTTTATAGGGAGAGGGAAATACAAAATTTGACTATCTCCCTTAATATTTGAAAAATCGAAAAATTTATCAGCAGTTAAGTTGTAGGTACTAAGTTTTACTGCAATTTTGTTTCTTATAATTTTTGAGTTACACTAATATTTACAGAAATATTTACAATTAAAGATTGAAAGTTAAAATTCTAAATATCTCTGTTCACATTAGAGTTTGAGAAAAATGATCAAGTAAGGAATTGTAGCAAACTTGATTTTCTACAATATTACTCCTTGTACATTTTTCGATTATTCTTATATTAAGAGAGATATTTAATTTTTTTTAAAACTATAATCGATATACATCGTTCTATTTTGGCTATTAATAAACTTAATTTTTGCAAACACTAAAGTCATATCAGATATTATATTTCATTTTGATCACACTAAAATTATGACCGCTAGATAGTGATTTATGTATTCAAAGGAAATTCGCTAAGTTTACGCAGCTCCTGCGTAATGAATTTTTTGCTATTGGTTTGTGTGTGTGTGCACATGTGTGGACACGATATCTCTAGAAAGAAAAGTGCTGGAACTCTTTATTGGGTGTATTACTCGTCGGTTTTTTCGAATTTTCTTAAAGACGGTTCTTGGATTTATTTTAAATCTAGATTATTTCGATATATATAAGCTCCAAATATTTGGCGGAGAGTGGTACAAATCTGTACCCTATTATTTTCAACGTGCACAAGATTTAAAACTCGCGTGAAGTTGCCACTAAACCTTTATATATAAACTACGTCAGAATATTTATCTATCTGTGTTTGACATATCAAAAAGTCTATAATCTCCACTATATGTATTTTTCAAGAGGTAAAAGCACTGTTTGACTTGGTCACAGTCGTATATATCGAAAACTATTAGTCCTTCGTAAATTTCATAAGGGAACTTTTTTGTGTATAATAAGGATTCACTTAGATACTGACATCAACTAACGTAAATGACCTCGAAAAACAAATTTTCATGTTTTTTTACCTTGAAAACCTTTACTTAATCATACTTATCAATATATTGTAATCTTACGGATCGACATATTTTGTCCATTTAAATCAGTTTAACAGTTTGTTGCATCATTACGAAAATCATTTCTCAGCCGTACATCCCGAGAGCTATATACTGCTTCACCTACCTTAATTTTGTATAGGGTCGTTTTTGTGTAGAATTAGCTATGAATGAATGAAAATGGGGGAAATTTGGTGCACTGTGACCTATACGATCTATTTTTCTGTAGAATTAGCAAATAAATAAATTTAATAATGACCTTTGTTAACGTTAAACCAATAGTTTACGAGATACTCCAAAATGTTTTACCATGCGCAATTTTGTTATGAATTTTTTTCCATGTTTTCATAGTGCCAAAACAAAGATAATCCCGATGTAAAATCTTCACGAGTGTTTTTTAAGAGCTAGAAGTAGTATTTGACTGGGTCATTAATATAAAAATCAAAAACTTTCCAAGTAAAATATGAATTACCCTGCACTTGAGAAACTTATCAATCATTTGCATAATTTTGTTAAATAACTTTATCCTCATTAAATACGTACCAAAGAGAATCTTTCTATATTTTTGCTGGGATATCGAATCTTTATGCATGTGATAACTTTGCATCGTTCCTTTTTTGTTCTTGGCACCTCAATAATTACCTCAGATATCAAGCAGAAAAAAAGACGAAATCATCCTGTATGATAAGCATCATACAAATAGTATAGAACTGCTAGTGCACATGTTGTTGCAGTGTAAGAACCACGATATTGTTAGAATTGTAGGGAGGAGGTTGGCTTTGTGATCGGCAGATTTCCCATGGGAGACCAATGGTTAACTCACATTACCCTCTTCACAAAGTGGTGTTGTTAGTATAAAGTATCGTTTATATTATGTACGTATACATATCTGTACGTATAAGGGGATTGGGGGGGGGGGGGGCAGTGTTAGACGTAGTGAAATAAGAAGATCTAACCGGACAAATGGGGTATATAGCTATACTATTACTAAAATTGACGGACTGACAAAGAGATATGAATTGACCATACTACTAAATATATAAACGGACGCTTACAACTACTGGATATACCGTTTTGCTCACATAATTTCTTATTTTCGTATACAGAATGTTTAGTGTTTGGATCGAAAACTTATTCAACTAGAACTCTAATTGCACTTTATAACTATTTTCATAAAATACATTTACGGTGGAATTACGTAGTTGCAAAAAGTTGGTTGTGATTATAGTTAAATGATTACAATAATTTATTAATAAATTCAACATAATGAAACATCTTATCATAAGAATCTTATACTTGCTTTAGATTTTAAAATTCTTGAGAAAATAGATGTTGAATCGCTGGTATCAACCTCATAGGAGACAATTATAATCAGTCTTAACAGCTCTAAGCTATTAGATATAAACCACAGTTGGCATTGGTCTACATTGCGAAATTGCATGATAATGTCGCCTATGTCGAAAATTCTGTAATCTGAAATTATTTAACTAGTTACAAAATAAACATCTCAACAGAGTGCTATAGTCTGGTAATTTTATTTGAGGAAATTAAAAAATTGATAATTCTAAGGAATTTGAAATTATGTGTAATTTTATGAAATGCAAAACCAGATAAACATTATTTAAGCTTGGTAGCTGAAACCTTTTGACCTTAAAAATATTTATTTTAATTTTACTTATCAATATGTTGTAATCTTATGGGTCGACTTACTTTTATGGTGGAGAGTAATGGAAATTAAAATACACTGCAAGATGCCTCAAGTTAATTATTATTCTTAAACAATTGTTTTACATTATAAGAATTAGTTATTGTTTAAGCGTGTTTAAATCACCCCTTGTCGGGAGATGTGAAGTTGCCACTAGACCTCTATATATAAACTACGTTAGTATTTATCTACCTGAATTTGACATAGCAAAAAATTCATAATATTCACTTGTATTTTTTAAGAGATAAAAGCACTATTTGACTTGATTACAGTCGTAATACCGAGAACTATTAGTCCTACGTAAATTTTGTAAGGGAAGTTTTTTGTGCGTCATTAAATAAGCTTTGTTACTGACATCTATTAACGTAAATAACCTCTATTCAAGAAATACAAATTTCCATGAATTTTGACTTTATGAAAATGTATTTTAATCTTACTCATCAATATATTGTAATTTTACGTTTCGATATAAACTAAAACGTACTGGACAGTTCATTTTGTCCCTTTTAAAACTTTTAAAAAGGAGTTTATTGCAACGTTACAAAAAACGTTTCTCAACCGTATATTTCGAGAGCTATTGATTATACGTAAATTTTGTAAAGAATCTTTTATATGAAGAGTTAGCTTAGAAATAAATTTAGTAATGACTTAACTTATTTTCGGGATATTTGAACTAAAATTTTGTGCACACGCGATTTTGTTATGGACTTTTTGCCCTATTTTTATAGTGCTAAATCGAAGATAATTCCGTTGGTAAATCGTCATGTTTATTTCTTAAGAGGTGAACGTACTACATATATATATATATATATATATATATATATATATATATATATATATATATATATATATATATATATATATATATATATATAATATATATATGTATATATATATATATTAATTTCTGTATTCCCTTGGGGGACATAGGGCCGCAACAAATACCGTCCACCGTACTCGATTCTGGTCCATTTGCTTTATTTCTCTCCAGGTTTTTCCTTCTTCTTCTATCTCTTTCTCGATTGACTTCTTCCAGGTTATCTAGGGTCTTCCACGTTTTCTGCTTCCATGGGAGTTCTAGTCTAGAGCTTGTCTGTTGATGGTATTATATGGCCTTCTTAAGGTATAGCCTATCTACCCAAACTTTCTTATCTTTATTGTTTCGTTGATAGGGCTTTGGCTTGCTCTCCTCATCAATTCCTCGTTCGTAATTCTTTCTGGCCAGTGTTTATTGAAGATTGTTCTGTGACATTTGTTTGGGAATACTTGTAATTTATTTGCGATCGTTTTTATCACTTTCCACGTCTGGCAACCATACAAAAGGAACGTACTATTTAACTGGGTCATAATTTATGTAATTGGCCAATTTTCAAAACATCATACTGTAGTCACAAAACTTTGACTTATAGTTGGCTAACAACTACACTATATAACTTTGTATGATGTTCGTTCGTTGTTTGGTTAAAAAGAAGGCATAAGTATAAGAAAGAAGAAACGCGATGTATCCATCCACAATATTCGAATTGGTTAGCTTGTGTCTATTCTACTGGCACTACTTAAAGACTTTAGTATAAAATAAAATAAATTGTTTCTGGTGGTTTGTTGTGTTCATGAATACCATCAAACAATACTTCAATTTGAACCTCTGCATATCAGAAGATAAAAATGGCTTTAGACGACATAGAAAAATATAATATTATTCTAAAGATATTTGTTATTATGTTTTGACTATGATAATAATAATAAGATTATTTATCTTCTGTATCTTTTCTCTTATGTATCTGACGAGGTATATCTCTTATTTTGTTGTTGTTTTTTTTCCTGTTCATAACAGCCTATTTGTACCAAAAATTATTATTTTTGGAAAAAAAAAAAACATTTTTTATTTTATAATGATATTGTATATACCTAAAAAGTCGTCATGTTGAGAAAATAATATATTCGAAATAAGATTATTTGAATATTTTTATTTTTATTTATATTTGAATTGTTTTTCCAATAATAGTTCAGTAAAGTTAAACATGAAAAGGTGGTCGTGCTTGCAAAAGGTCAGGTCGTTCTGAATTTTTTATATGTTGTTAGGACCTAAACCAATATTAAAAAACCAGATTTGCAATTCCAAAGTGCTGTGCGAGCGGCGGTGTACCCAAAAAACCATGAAATTTTCGGACCTTTTTCAGTTTTTGCTCAATATCTCAGTGAAGGAACGTTCTGACCGGTATAGTCATTCTATACACTTTTAAAGTAGACTTTAAATTTTCAACAATTTGAGATCAAAACAAGCTCTATACAGCTATTGGTTCCCAAGATACAGTTCTTAGAAAATAGGCCATTTTTTCCAAAATGGTCACTTATTTCGTAAAATATCGTCTAAAATACGCATCCCAAGTCAAATATTATATGCAATAAACTTGTAGTAAATTTAATTAGCTTTCATTTGAGATCAAATTGATACCTGTATGCCCAGCGGTTCTCTCAAAAACGGCAGACAACCAAAAACAGCCATAAGTTAACCAGCGCAGATAACCATCGCAGCGCACATATTTACCAGATGTTTGTATCCATATTTTCGGTAAAAGTAGGTACCAATTCCAATCAGAAGGAAGGAAACAAAAGATCGAGCACACACACACTTCTTCTTCCATGTTTCAAATGGCCACGCTTGTTTTTGAGAACAACAGTCTCAAAAAATAGCTGTACTGAGTGTCCCTTTGTTGGAGCCCATCTCCAGTATGACTATGTCATCGACAAAACGTTTTTGGAGGTGAGTTTTTGCTGTTCTGACATCAGGTATACAATCACCCTTAATTTTCTGTAGGAGGTGTGATAAAGAAAACTGGCATTCATCACTGTTTTCCAACAGGTAATCGTACTCACAATCCATCGCTTCTTCAGTATTACAGGCAGGACGATACCGTCTCTTATTCCTAGTAGCAGGTGGTAACCTAAACAGGCTCCGTAGCACAATCTGTGGTACGCCTCGTCTGCAGCAACCAGGTCGTCAATGGCGAGGAGGCGCTCCGATTGTGCTACAAGAGCCTGTTTAGATTACCATCTGCTACTGGGAATAATGATCATAATAATAATAATAATTTATTAGACCAGAAATGTAATACATATTGGTTCGTCATATATTCCTAACATTATAGGTTGTTAGAAAAAAATTCATCCACATTATATGGACAATGATAGAGCAGTAAATTCTTGCAGGCGGTTTCAAACTTCCTTTGGTTACATTCAAGCTTTATATGAGATGGAAACTTGTTGAAAACTTTTAAGCCATTGTAAGATGGACCATGTTCGAAGACATTTAAGTTGTGCTTGGGTATTCTTAAGTCGCTACCATGTCTTGTAAAATACGTGTGATTAAAGTTATTTTGATCTACCGTATGAATATTATTCTTTATGTGGGCAAAACAATGGAGAATGTATATACTGGAGAGCGTCAAGATTCTCAGATCCTTAAAATATTGTCTACAGGAAGTTTGCTGGCCAACACCCACAATTATTCGTAATATTTTCTTTTGCTTTATGAAAATTTGTGTTGATTGAGAGGAAGACCCCCATAACAAAATTCCATATTTAAGTCTGCTATGAACCAATGAATAGTATACCATAGCTAATGTTTTTTTGACTTAGATTCTCTCTTAAATTTCAAAAAATAAAAGAGTGGTCGTGGAATAAGAGACGGTATCGTCCTGCCTGTAATACTGAAGAAACGATCGATAGTGTGTACGATTACCTATTGGAAAACAGTGATGAATGCCAGTTTTCTTTATCACACCTCCTACAGCAAATTAAGGGTGATTGTATACCTGATGTCAGAACAGCGAAAACTCACCTCCAAAAACGTTTTGTCGATGACATAGTCATACTGGAGATGGGCTCTAACAAAGGGACACTCAGTACAGCTATTTTTTGAGACTGTTGTTCTCAAAAACAAGCGTGGCCCCTTGAAGCATGGAAGAAGAAGTGTGCGTCATTTTCTCATGTTCTGATAACTGCTGTACGACCTCGATCTTTTGTTTCCTTCCTTCTGATTGGAATTGGTACCTACTTTTACCGAAAATATGGATACAAACATCTGGTAAATATGTGCGCTGCGATGGTTATCTGCGCTGGTTAACTTATGACTGTTTTTGGTTATCTGCGCTGGTTAACTTATGACTGTTTTTGGTTATCTGCCGTTTTTGAGAGAACCGCTGGGCATACAGCTACCAGTTTGATCTCAAATGAAATCTAATTAAATTTACTATAAGTTTATTATTTATAATATTTGACGTGGGATGCGTATTTTAGACGATATTTTACGAAATAAGTGACCATTTCGAAAAAATTTCACTTTTTGGAAAAAATGACCTATTTTCTAAGAACTGTATCTTGGGAACCAATAGCTGTATAGAGCTTGTTTTGATCTAAAATTGTTGAAAATTTAGTCTACTTTAAAAGTGTGTAGAATGACTATATCGGTCAGACCCTTCCTTCACTGAGATATTTAGCAAAAACTGAAAAAAGTCCGAAAATTTCATGGTTTTTTGGGTACACCGCCGCTCGCACAGCACTTGAAATTGCAAATCTGGTTTTTTAATATTGGTTTAGGTCCTAACAACATATAAAAAATTCAGAACGACCTGACCTTTTGCAAGCACGGATGTAGATCTTAACTGGACTATAATACAATAAGTTTTTGGCATAACTTTAAAAATGATAAGTTAAAAAATTTATGTTAATTAAATCACTTTTATTCAAGTTGAAGGCTCTTCTACTGGATTACACTTTCATTACCTATAATCAGTCTCTTTTAATCTGGAACAGAATCAGATACACGATGCAAAAAAAAAAATATTATGATTTAAAAAATCTAGATCTTTACTCGATATTTTGGAATAAACAGTAACATTTGATAGTAGCTAAAGTCTTAAACTTGGTTAGGTGAGAAAGCGGAAAGAATTTTGTGATAAAATAGTAGTTGAATCGCCGCTGCAAATAGAAATTTTGTTTTTCGAAAATCGAATCAGTAAGGATATATAGATATGTTGTAGAGGCTGCCCTGGACGGGCTATACTTCGACCATACGGTTCATTGTGATGCCTAAGGATGTGAGGATGTGAGTGGAGTGGAAGGAATTTTTGTGTATAGACTAGGAATTGGTAGGATATGCGGCGATATTCATCTGGAGTTAGTGAAGGAAACTGCAGAAAACCATCTCAAGCATAGCCAGTTACTTCGTTCTTGTCCATACGCCGACACGGTTAGTCAATAAACCTTTTTTTTCTTAATAATTGACAAACTATCGATGTCGGGATTCGAACCCATAACCTCCCAGTTTCCAAGTAGGCCTACTGCGCAGACATAACACTTTAATTAAGTTTTCAATTAAGATATTTACAGAACTCTTCGTCAGACATTTTTATTTTATTTTAACGTAATGTACGAGATTTAATTTATAAAAGTAGAGATTTTTTACTTTTTAATCTATAGAAGGTGGAGCAACATTATCGAAAATGTATGCGTTCATTCAACAATTGCTATTCACAACATGTTAAAATTCGAATTTTTAATGATTAATTACATGAAAACCCTTCGTAAGATTTTGTTCAAAAAATTAATTTCTACGTATGAGTTAGCAATTAATATCATATCAAAAATTCAAATTTTTATCTATACATTGACAATTTTACCTATACATATGTCCGATCAACTTTAAATGATAAAAATTTGATAAAAATCCATTAAATTTGCTCATTTAATTTTATAAATAATGTAAACATGAAATTCGAAAATATTCTCTGAAATAGAAATTTCGTGGAAGAATTGAAGAGTTTTCGTTTATATCAAAATATATTCAAAATTAAGGGAGTTCCAGCATGAATTCACTTTTCGACAGATTGTGCAAATTTTTTTTTCACAGGCTAAAAATAACGTTTTCTAATAAATCCCCAAGTTTCAGAATTTTGTCTGTTTAGAACGCGAGATAATTAATAACAAAGTAATCATTCTCTCTCATTCAAAGCATGTAAAACTTCATGCCAGCCCAACTATTATCTGTGGTATTAAAAGAAATACTCGGCAGAATTTAAAAAAAAACTAGCATAGTAAAGATAAATATTGACGAAATAAATTTAAAAACAAAAAATCGCGTTTTACCGTTTTGTTTTCGAAATATAATAGTTCAAAAATTTTTTTATTTTTATTATATTAATTTGTATATGAATATATTATGTATGTGTTGTTAAGTGTTAATATGTATTTGCTATATAATAAAAGCAAACCGGTTTTTTTCCCGATTATACCAGACAGTGCTGGAACTCCCTCAATATAATCTACGATTATATTTCAAATTTTGCCCCTATTCCTAGAACATTTGTTTGTATTTTATAAATACGTATTTCGACTATAATGTAGTCATCATCAGTATGAATTAGCAAATCGTAACTATCTCTGGGATATGGATTCAGAGATATGTTGCTTGTTGCTAATTTGGTGCGTGTCTCACAATAATATTAAAAAAGTTCTGTCCTTTTATAAGATTTGACGGAGGGTATAATCTGACTTGAGGATTATTTGATTTGCCTGACTACTGGACTAGATGTGTGGAAAGCCCCATCTATTTATTGACGGTATTCTTTGGTGACTATGCGGCGTTTGTTTTGTCACTAAAGTGAGTGTATCTACGTTAACCTTGACATTCAGGTATTGGATTTTTATGTTTATTTTTGAAAATGGTTTAATTTTATTAAATCAGAATTTTGAATTGGGCCATTGTATAAATTCATTATCTGTTTTCTCAATTTGTATATGTTGCCGCTTTCATATGCATCTAATTCTGTGGGGTTTTGTACCGATTTAAGTAGTTTAAGATTCGATTTATCAATTTTGTGGTTGTTCTCAATAACGTGCGCTGCTATACACGATTTTTCGGTTCTCCCAAATTTCACATGAGCCAGATGTTCTTTGATTCGAATACCGATTTGGCAACGACTTTTGATTACTTTAACGGCGGCTACGACGGCTCTTTGATTATTTTAATAATCTTTATTTTAATAATCTACGATATTTCAAGTTCTACTTAATTTTAAATAATAAAATAAATGTTTGTCTTTAGTTATGCTTGTCTGCAGTTTTAGTTGAATTTCAGGTGAAATATGTGATTGAACAATTATTCCTTATCTATTACGTGTTAAAAATTAATTTATGTTTATTCACTATTGATTAGTTATATATTAACTTTCAGTTCGTAATTTGGCTTATTGTGCGTATAGCTTTAAAATAAAAATATTATGATTTTTTTTTAAAAAAAACGAGCTCTTACTCAATGAAATAAGAGCTTGTTTTTATTGTTTTTGAAATTTGTCATTATTATTTCAAAAAATCAATATAATGTATTCGTCAATATTAAAAATTAATGCAAAAACTAAGAGTTATTTTGGATATTGCATTACTTTTACGCCGTACTAATATATATGTATATGTGTTGCCTACACACATATTCTGACAAATAACAAATTTTTTTCTAAACCAACATTACAGAAAATTATTTTTCTAGTTTCAGGCAATACCGTATGTAGGATACTGCATATGTATATATATATATATATATATATATATATATATATACATACCGAGCCATTTATGAATCATTGATAATAAAAATGTAATCATATCAGAATGTAATTGACATGGGAATACCATATATCTACAACCAAATCAACAAATATTATTTCAAAAAAAAAAAAATTTATTATTAGGTATTGTTTCGATTTTATATTTTTTATTTCACAGGGAAAGCAAACCAATCACAACACATGATTGGTTTCACATAATATTTATGTGTTACCAATGTTTAAAATAGGTTATTTGTATTTTATTATTTCTTTTTTTTTTGTGTGTGTGTAACATTTAAATTCAATTATTATTTCAATAGTATTGTGTACCTTTAATAAGTTTGTTTTATTGAAATCAAAAAGTTTTGTTATTTAATCAACGGAAATAGTCATTTAGTTATGTTATGTATGAATATATTTGGAAGAGTAAAACAAGCAATTTTTAATACAAATATAACTTTTTATGTTTATATTTAAAAAAATAAAATAATAAAAAAAAATTGTTATATAAATATTTATAACAATAAAATAATATTAAAAAAATTCGTTACGCAGGAGCTGCTTCAACTCAGCGTTACCAAACTAGCAACGAATAATATATCCTGAGACAATATAATAGTAATTTTAATAAGAGTAATCTTAACAAGAGTAAATTTGAATGAAAGCAATTTTAACAAGAGTAATTTCAATAAAATTTGTTTTATTTTAATTTATTTTGTTTAGTTTTATTTTTGTCTATTAATTTTGATTTTCTATCTATTTTATTTGTCAAAGAGTAAATTACGATTACCTAATTTAATCTGCTGATGACTACTTTGTAGTCGAAATAAGTATTTATAATACAAAAACTGATCTAGGTATTGGGAGGAATTTGAAATTTTAGGGTATATTAAGTTTAGTTCCGTTTTTGTAACAGTTGAAAATATAGATCACAGAAAATTTTGGAATTAGTGTTCATAAAATGACCTAATTAGTCCCTTTCCGCAAATGTGTCTGTCCGTTAACCCGTAAAAAGCTTATAGCTATACTCTATGCGTATGGTTGTTTGTTTGTCATTTAAGAGTGGGGATCTTGTGATGCACAGTGCACATACTAAATTGTACTCTCATCACATGTGTACTGGCTGACTTCATACAGTACCACATGGCCAGGCAATAATAAATAATATTTAACATTGATTCTCTATAGGAAAAGCGTGTATATATATATATATATATATAAATTCCAAATTTTAGCCCAAAAAATAAAAATAAATAAATAAGACTTCTCAGCGCTTCCACTAAAGAACATATCATATTGTCTGTGTGTAAGCACTTTGAAAGCACTCAAAATCATTGCGCAATTTGAATGTTTTTTTAACAGACAAAAAAAACGGAGGAGGTTCTCAAGTTAACCCGTATGTATATATATATATATATATATATATATATATATATATATATATATATATATATATATGTATGTATATATATATGTATATCTATCTATCTATATATATATATATATGTATATATATATATATATATATATATATATATATATATATATATATATATACATATATTTAGTGCTTTCAAAGTGTTTACATACAGGCAATATGATATTTGTTAGTGGAAGCGCTGGAAAGTCTTATTTATTTTTTTTTTTGGGGCTAAAATTTGAAATTTTTTTTCAAATTTATATGGGACCAACTTTAAAGAATACCCTATCCAACAAAAAAAGAATTATCAAAATCAGACTACTCTATTGAAAGTTATACGTGATCATACATTTAAAAAAAATTAAAATATATACAGGTTGAATTAAGTACCTCCTTCTTTTTGTCGGTAAAAAGGTAACAAATAATATTCAGATATTCATGGATTTAAGACGAGATGATTATAGCAATTATATCCGAAGACATAAATATATTTCGGTATTAAATATAGTATTAAAATAATATTATTTCATATTATATTTATATCAAATATCGGGTGTAAGTATTTACACAATATAATAACTGTGTGTATAGCTAGTTAGTTAACCCATTTAGAAGTATATTAATGTGTCTAAGGATTTAATACGTATTTAATACACAAGCCTCGATTATTGTCGGTACTTAATAACGAATAATAAGTTGTATTATTGTTATTAATATTGCCTAACAAAAGGTTAACCTTTTTACCCTTAAAGTATGTACTTTGACTAAAATTAAGTGGTATCGAAATATTCGACAAACCAAATAAAACTTTAGAATTATATTATCAAACATTAAATTACACTAGATTAGTGTAACAAGATGAAATTTTTGTTACGAATGTAAAAAAAATCTTCAATCTTATGAAAACTTTTGTCATATTTGCTGAATTTTGAAGTCTATATTTTCGAAGGTGATACTTAGGCACTAAGTTTACTATGGTATCCATTCTGTTTTCAAAAAATTGCTCAGAACATAAATTTACAGTTGGCTTATGGCAAATCCATTCGATTTTTGTAAAAATCTTAGTATTTTACAACTGAAAAATTTTCACAAATGGAGTCAGCAAAAACTGACTGCATAGATTGGAAAAACAAAAACCTCTCTAGGGCATGGTAATATAAATACACACTCTATGTTATTTCCAGTAACCAACTATTTGAACCGGTTTTTTAAATCATTGTTTCACAATAAAATTGAGAATAGGAAATCTAAATCCCGCATAATACTAAATTGTGAACGCGTAGATTTACCAAGAAAATCAAGGTCCCATGATCTGAATATCCTTCAATATGCATATAATATAAGAATACATAGCAGGCAAACTTACGGTATTTCAGTAAGTTTCATGTTAGTTGAATCATCCAGATTTTTAACTTTCTTCTCAAGTACTTCAGTACTTATTCGTTGACAATCTTTTGTTGAAAATTAAGGTGATAATATATTTTGAAACCGTTCTAAAGCAAAATTATTTAGAATTTAATATTAAAATATATATATATATATATATATATATATATATATATATATATATATATATATATATATATATACATATATATATTTTATGTATGGCGACGCATAAATTTTTACAGAGTAAAAATCCGAATTTCCGATTTCAATAATTCATTTTTTATTGGATAGGGTATACTTCGAAGTTGGTACCAAAAAATTCGCCCCTAAGGGAAGAAACAAAGGGGAAAATGGATTGTTCACCCACTGAATAGTCATCTGTGAATCGATTCTGTTGAAACTTCGCACACTTATGTACCAAGTTCCAATGACACTATAACATGTATAAAACAGGAAAGGCACTGAAAAGTGAAAAATAAAAACTTTTTAACAAAAAATAGAACCGATCAAAGAAGAAAGTAACTGAAAAGCAAAAAATAAACAAAAACCTTTTTAGTCTAAGTCTTACACTTATGTAAATACCTAAATAATTTTGAGTCGGCCCAAAAAATCTCCATCAAAATGGGCGAAGGGTGAATCTGAATTTCGGTTAAAAGTAACTATAACATTTTGTAATATTTTGTTTGTTTGGCGCCGACTCAAAATTATTAAGATATTTACAGTGTAAAACTTAGACTAAAAAGGTTATTGTTTATTTTTTGTTTTTCAGTTACTTTCTTCTTTCGTCGGTTCTATTTTTTGTTAAAAAGTTTTTAATAAACTATATCCTCTTTTATATATGTGTTTTATATGTATATCATATCATACTTCTACTAATTGTAAAGATTCTCGCGTTCCTATCACTATTTAATTGATTATGATGCGGTTTTCACTGGACGATTGATAATTTTACGAAATACCCAATCGGATGTATACATTTTTGTTCCATGCATCCGTGTCGCCGGATATAAGCTGTATTTTAAACAGTGCGAGATAGGCAAAATCTTCAAACACAAAAAATAATTATTATCTCATAAAAAGAATCCACTTTTGTTTTAATGATTTTTTCATACATGGAATCGTTTTGACGTAAATACGGTGCAGAAGAAAAAATAGAATAACTAATAAATAAAACTGTAGGAAAGTTGTGCCTGTGCATTGACAGTATTGGCAGAAAAGGAATTGGGAATTCGTTATTGAACGCAGTGGTAGCAA
Source organism: Nineta flava (assembly GCA_963920215.1). Classification (NCBI taxonomy): domain Eukaryota; kingdom Metazoa; phylum Arthropoda; class Insecta; order Neuroptera; family Chrysopidae; genus Nineta; species Nineta flava. The sequence continues at coordinate 37,532,193 of OY986040.1, read as the reverse complement.
AATCAACTATAATTGATACATGTGAAAGGGAGGGGCGATGAAACTGTGTTTTTACCTAGCTATGTGGAATTGTTGAGAAGACCTTCATTAAATAAAGGAAAGTTGTTTAATAAATCCTTCCCCAATACTTAGTAGAATCAGAATTAAAGTACATTTTTATAAGGATTTTTTGAAGCCCGGGTATCTTCGGGGACATCAGCTTAATATATATATATATATATATATATATATATATATATATATATATATATATATATATATATATATATATATATATATATATAACTGGATTTAAAAAATTCAGGTTGGACAGATGCAAGGATCGTGAGACCATCAATCATCTCAAAACCTTTCACTGTAGTCTGTGATAGGAACATGTGGACGGAAGGAGAACCACCCTATCTCAAGAAGGGAATCGTCTGGTATACAGACGGATCCAAAGCTGAAGAAAGGACTGGGACGGGAATCAACGATGAAAGACCCAAAGCAAACATAAGCCTCAGCTTGGCTTGGGGAAATATTCCACAGTCTTCAAACAGAAATGTACGCCATACTAGCTTGCGTCCGTGAGAACCTACGTAGAGGCTTTACATACCCAAACGTATGTATTCACTCTGACAGTCAACCAGCTCGAAAAGCCTTGGAACTGAGGTCACCTCAGGGGTAGTCAAGAATTGTCTGGAGTAACTGGAGCTAGTAAAATGAAACAATGTTAAATTGATATGAGCGCCGGGTCACATTGGCTTCGAAGAAAACGAAAAAGCAGATACCTTAGCAAAGAAGGGAGTCAGAATACCCTTTATAGACCCAGAGCCTATTTGAGAAATTGCATGTAACCAGGTGATCAACGAGTGGATAAATGCTCAACACCGTGATCATTGGGAAAATTTACCGCAGGAAAATTTCGGGAAAATTCTGCTTCGGAATACAACCAACACATTTATCCTCTCTAGACGCACTGAAGCTGAACAAGATGCAGCTGCGGAAGGTTACTGTATTCATTTCCGGACGTTATCCCCTGCGTAAGCAACTAAACACAATGGGATTCCATAACGGATCTATTGTATGCAGATAGTGTGGCGAGGAGGAGGAAACATCCAGCCACATTATCGTTGACTGCGAACCTCTGGGTTGCAACAGATACAATATATTCGGTGCATCTCACCCCTTCAGGAAGATCTGATAAACAAGCTCCTAGCCATTGCCAACATATGGGAGAAGCGAATCTCGTTAGACTGAAGTAGAAGGGGAGCACAATGGGCCATAAGGTCGAAGTGCAATACGTTTTAAACCCCAAGATATATCAATCTATCTCTCTCTACTCTCTTTCTATATATGTTATATATATAATATATATATATATATATATTATATATATGTTATATATATATTATATATATATATATATATATATATATATATATATATATATATATATATATATATATATATATATATATATATATATATATATAGAGTTCGTACTCACCCAACCGCTTTTTAAATCTGGAATTAATTCCAAATAAAACATTACATAACTAAAATCCATGTTAATTTACTTAATAACATCACCTGTAGAATATAATTACTAATACATTTATACAGTTGTACATAATATGCAATTATTACATATTCATCCATTTGTTGTATAATGAATAGTATGAGAAAACACAACCATCATAATATTATGCATATTATATAAAATGGAATGGAATGGTATATAATAACACCAAAACATGAAATGGTTTTGGTATTAGTATGAATGTGTATGTTTGATGGGTGAAGAAGACTCCTACAAACAGGAATCATTGTCATATCTCAATGAATATCCTATTACAACATCAACATAACAATATTATATTATGTTTTGTTATATATAGGCATAATATACATATTATACAGTTTGTGTATCGTGTCATTACATACATAAATGTCATTATATACATACCTTTTTACCAATTTGATGCAAGTAATTCGCAATCACAGTTGCTATTTTTAATGTATATGATATACGTAAATGGTTTTAATTTGACCTATTAGCGAATTTCCTCCAAAAGAAATGCAGCTATTGTTTTTGTACCAATGTTGGAATTTCGTAAAAATTTCTTCAAATGTCCATCGATCCTACCTAATAGTTGATAAAAATCACTATCGCTAAAATTGTTATATATGTATATATATATATCAACATATATATGTCTCAACATATTATGAGTCTGTGGACTCTAGACTAGCGGTCACAACTTTCTTCTGAATGGAATAAAATTTGGTATTTGGGGTGCTTTTGGTATTCAAAAGTTCAATCCAAAAATTTATTAGGATTAAAGTTGTAGGTACTTAGATTTACTATTATTTTATTTCTAATCATTTTTTCTGTTACACTAATATTTACAGCAATATTTACAATTAAAGATTGAAAGTTAAAATTCGAAATATCTCTGTACACATTAGAGTATGGAAAAAATGATAGGTATGAATTGTAGCAAACTTGATTTTCTACAACTTTACTCCTTATACATTTTTCGATTGTTCTAATATTGAGAGAGATATTATATTGAGAGAGATAAAACTACTGAGTTTATGAAAAAAAATTTCAAACAAAAGTTGTTTATTTTAAAATGAAAATTATTTTTCGAAAAATATTTCAGCTCGTCATCTCTTTGCGTTCTTATCGTGTCCACAGACAGACACAGGCAGACGGACATGTGGAAATGGACGAATTTTATGCACACATATACCAAACATTCATCCCTACGATCAATATTTTTAAGCGTTACAAATTCGGGATTAAACTTAATATACATTATACATTTACGTATACTGGGTATAAAATTTATACGTAATAGGTTACGACAAAAATTGTGTTTTGGATTAAATTTGTATATTGTTATTTTAATCATTTTAGTTAAGTTTTTTAAGAAGTTTTAATAAAATATATTTCATGTATTCGTGTCAAACAAACACAAAATATTAAATAACTCTCTTAATATTCGAATAATCGAAAAATGTATAAGGCAAAAAGTTGTAGAAAATCAAGTTTGCTACAATTCATTACTTGATCATTTTTCTCAAACTCTAATGTGAACAGAGATATTTAGAATTTTAACTTTAAGTCTTTAATTGTAAATATTTCAGTAACAGAAACATAATAAGAAACAAAATTACAGTAAAACTTAGTACCTACAACTTAACTCCTGATAAATTTTTCGATTTTTCAAATATTAAGGGAGATAGTCAAATTTTGCATTTCCCCCTACCTCTAAAACCCCTTTACCCTCGTCTGATTTTTTCCATTAACAAACTTTACCTTTAAAATACCAAAAGCGCATCCAATACCAAATTTCATTCCAATCGGAATAAAACTGTGACCGCTTGAGAGTAGACAGACATTTAAAAAAAGTAAATATGTTGATATATATATATATATATATATATATATACACATATATATATATATATATATATATATATATATATATACTCATATATAAAAATTTTAGCGATAGTGATTTTTAACATCTAATAGGTAGGATCGATGGACATTTGAAGAAATTTTTACGAAAAAAAACATTGGTGCAAAAACAGCTGCATTTTCTTTGTAGGAAACTCACTAAGTCCTTACAAAGTCTACGCATGTGAATCCATTTTCTACTCTAGTCTCCAGAATTTGTGAATTAGAAATGGAACTTTTAAATTTTAATTTTTAAATTTGAAATGGGTAGAAATTAATACATTATTAAAGTATACACTTCCGTTTAAAAAAACTGAACTGGTTGAAACATTCTAAGTATTACTGTATTTAATATTATTCATATATTCAGTAATATATACAAGTAGAATGTGACATAGTGTTTTACATATATTAAATTTGAGTGTACAAATATTTAATAAACTACGATATTTTAAATGTTTTTACAATAAAGACAGAAAAAAGGCTGATTTTATCAGTTATTTGAACAAGCTTGTAAGCAGTCATAAAATAAAACTAGATTTTTCAAAACATAATAGAGATGTACAAAAATGTTACGAGTGTTACAGAAGTATTACGAGTCAGTTAGTGAAAATATTAACTAACACTATCGGGTACACGGGCAGGCAAACGGATATACAGTAATGATCTAATTAGATCGTTTTATGAACAACTATACTAAAAACTTTTTTCTGCTATCAATATTTTCAACCGTTACAAAGTCTCAACTAAACAAAATACACCGTCAAATATAGTATGTATACCGGGTATAAAAAAATACAAAATAACTCATGAAAAGATCTTGTTCAAAATACATAGTTATTATGTTAATATAGATATTTGAAACTTTTTTATATTCATTAGAATTATAAGCAATAGTTTTTTATAAGATACTTCAAATATTGTCTTAATAGAACAATACTAAAGAATAAAACGCTATAATGAATTTATCTGCAGTAACCAAAAATAATTGATAAAGTTTATTGTACATGGTCGATAATACGAAAAATGATAAATCAAAACTACAAATCTTAATGTTGCAATTTATTTAATGTTCAATATAAAATTTAAATACCAAATTAAAGAAATTTTTTTAACGGAAATAAAGGTACATCGATTGGCTAAGAATATAAAGGAGAGATTAGTAAATTGTTGTCTAATTTTACCCAAAAAATTTTGATACACTTGATTACTGTTTAAACGATAATTAGTTTTTACGAAATTACGCACAGAATGTTGGTTGATAGCAGTGATTACATTATTTAACTGACAACTTCTTACCTTACCTTTTACAATAAGTTAGATTGGGTCCGGAAAAGTTAGTTTCTGCGTCGCGTCCATGGACTCCGTTCCTCGATTCCAACCAGTTAAAATAGATACATCTAATCTATGAAAACACACACTGGATTATTCCACATTCACAAATGTTTGTTTACATATCATGTACATATATATATATATATATATATATATATATATATATATATATATATATATATATATATATATATATATATATATATATATATATATATATATATATATATATATATATATATATATATATATATACATATATATGTTTTTGCTTGGTATTGTTAACAGGTATGTATGTATATATCCGGTGTATTTGTCTATTTTAGCAAATGTGCACCATTTGCGCACCTCACCTATTCACCCTGAACTTTCTCCTTCGTCATACCGTCAATTGTTTGTACCTAAATACACCAATATTATTGTGTTATGCGACCAATGTGTTATTATGTATGCTATGTTAATAATTGTATGTCAATTTAATTTATATAATTAGTATCATTATTATTCATATGTCAAAATGAATCCAAAGATTATATGTTTTTAATATAAAATTAAACGTTTAATTAATGGCTTTTGTATAGAATACCTATCATTTTTTTATTTAGTAAACTTACAATAGGATACCAACACCAAATAATATAAAAAAAAGGATAATTATCTTTGATAATGTTTATGGTTCAATATATAAAGACAAAATAAGAAAAACGGAAAGTCTGAATCTGCAATTTAATCTTTAATTAATGTCAATTTTTGAGGTGAATGCATTACTAGTCACTTATTTCCACATTGGTGGATGAGAAAGCCAAGTTGTTTTAAGTTTTATTATTTTACTTAGTAAACATTTAAGTTCTTCATCTAAAAAATTAAATTTAGAAACTGTCCAAATAAGATATAAAACAATTAATGTAACAACTAACTGAGTTAATTGTTTTAATACACAGAATACAATGAGTTTATGGAAAAATTTTTCAAACAAAAGTTGTTTATTTTAAAGCGATGAAGATTTTTTGTTTTTTGTTATATCTCTACCGGTTTCAAAGATAGGCAATTTTGCCCATTTAGCCCAAATATGGTCCGATTTTGCTCATTAACGTGCTTGATCTTACTTATTTGCTCTAAAGTACACATACAAAATTTCAGCTCGTTATCTCTTTTCCTTTTTGAGTTATCGTGTTCACGGACTGACAGACAGACGGACGGACATAAGGAAATGGCCGAATTAGGCCAATTTATGAAAACATATGCCAAACATTCATACCTACGATCAATACTTTCAAGCGTTACAAGATCGGGACTAAATTTAATCCGATCAAAAACATAAATGTAAGAAAGGACCGAGTTTTCGGGGAAATCCTTAATGTAAAAGTTGCTCCTTAAAAAGTGATGAAATGGGAGAAAGGACCGAGTTATTTATAAAGTAAATAGCTCTAGACTTCATATAATAGTTGCTCCTTAAAAAGTGATGATATGGAAGAAAGGACCGAGCTATTTACAAAGTAAATAGTTCTAGAATTCATATAATAGTTGCTCCTTAAAAAGTGATGATATCCCATTAAAGAGCCGAGCTATTTACAAAGTGAATAGCTCTAGTCTTCATATAATAGTTGCTCCTTAAAAAGTGATGATATCCCGTTAAAGAGCCGAGCTATTTACAAAGTAATAGCTCGGTAAATTATTTACCAAGAAAATTAATGAGAGATAAATTGATTAAATGTAAAAAAAAATTTGGTTGAAATTTATTTCGTAGGTTTTCCCTTATGTTTTTAAAATTTTATAACGCGGCAAGTTTTAAATTATTTCAAACAAAAGAAAGAATAACTTGCCAAGTTATAAAATTTTAAAAACATACTAAGGGAAAACCGGAATAAATTTCAACCAAATTTTTTCAGCATTTTGTACAGCTAGTAATTATAAAGTATTTTCAATAAATTTAAATTGTTTTTATGTGAATGTAGGTAATTTTATTTTTGTTATATGTCTGTACATTGAAATCCAAACATTTTTAATATTTTTAAAAAGAATAAAAAATATTTCATTTCCAAATAAAGCGTAGTAATTTAAATTTTTTTTACACACTCATAATAAATTTTCTATAACGACGATGTATTTTGGTGGAATACATTAAAATTTGCATATAAGAATATTATTCAGTTATATCTTTACAGTTAATTCTTTTGAATTACACAGAATAGAAAAATAGTGCAATGAAAATGTCTACGAATGAAATGATAATAAAGAAAACTAAACATAAATGTTTAGTTGTTTGGTACCTACCAAGCTAGCTACTTGATGTTATAATAAAATGTTGAAAAAAAAACTTACCGTATAATATTATTTATAGTTTATATCATTAAAATTCTATTAGGATTGTATAGGAATATACCAGAATTTATATATAGAATATTCTACATCTACATCAAGTGTATACACAAATAGGTTTTGTAAACAACCATAAAACCTAACAAAAGTTATCTCTGTGTTACCATTGACAATTGAGCTGCTACCATTTTTATATTCTAAATATGTACATACATACATACATATATATATATATATATATATATATATATATATATATATATATATATATATATATATATATATATATATATATATATATATATATATATATATAAAATTTGTGCAGAAAGTTATTGTTTTTAAAAATTTTTATTTTAAATTAAAATATTGAATTATCAACAACTTAAACGTAGCCCTGAATCGATTAACCATCGGTTCCAAATTGTAGTGGCAGATTCAGGTGAATTATTAGATCTAGCGCCTTGTTGTTGTTTGTGTGACGAAATGTTTTTCGCCACATAAAATATCTAACATCCAAGTGCCTGAAATAAAAAATTAATTACATAACATTTAAAAAGAAACTAAATTCACCACTGACGAGAACAGAAAAACAACATTGAAGACAACAACAGAGGTGTAATGGGACGGTGGATAAAATAAAATAAGTCAGTTTACTTACTTTTGGATACTTGAGCGGTCGAATGCATTCGCCAGCAACAGAATAAATAATTATCTTGAAACTCGAATCCGATAGAGATTCAGTGAGTAATCACAAGAAATTGATTCAGACGATTGTATTCGATTGTGAGATTTATCCAAATTAATTAAATGTTTTACATCTTTACATCAAATTGTTTAAATAAATATTATAAATATATAATAAGTATATAGATGATTTTTACTATATTTAAAAAAAAAACCTTGGAATTTAATCATTAGCTTGACATTTGGAACTTGAGCCAGGAAATTAAAATTTTAAAAGTAGTGGTAGAAAAAATTTCGTATCATTTGTTAAACACATTCTGCTCCATTTGAACGCGTTCCATGCTTCACTTAAGTCTTTCGGTTGGAAAGCACGAACAATATTTCCTATATTTCTATTCAAACTTACTAGAAAACAATCACAGGCTACTTTACGATAGTATTCGATTTTCGCTACCTTTTTTGATACTTCATCTGATTGTATGATACATTATTTACAAGGCTAGAGAGTATTTCGTTAATTTTCGCGAAAAATTGTTCTGCAGTAAGATTGTCTTGGCGACATGAATATAAATCTCTGGTCAGGTTAAATTCATCTCATTTATCTGCATAGTGTCCAATAAGAGTAGCTTTTATTATTGATTTAAAACATCATTAGCTAGACCATTGATTTTTTTTTCGAATTGCGTTATTATAAATACTTTTTAAATTGTCATCTACTAAATTAAATATAAGAGTAACAGCAATATCGACACTGTCTACAAAATTAAACAAATTATTTCTATCTCCATCTCTATAACGTATGAATAATATATTGACAATCTGTTTCTTGCTGCCATAAACGGAGTGCAGTTATGTGAATCAATTCAATTATGTCAACAATTACTACAACTTAGTACCTACAATTTACACAAATCATTATTTAATTGCATTTATCGTTTTTAAATTATTCATATTAAATTACCTTGGGATACAATATAATATTAAAACGAATATTCTATGAATACAAAACATGTCGTTCGTTTTATTTATTTATTTCATTTTGTGTCTGTTATGTTGAATTTGTTATTGTTGTAACAATTATTTCAATAAAAAATGCTGCAAATGACTTGAACACGAGTTTATTATTATATTTACTCTATTTTAAATTAACGCTTCTCACATTCATTGACATTAAATGCTTGATATGAAAAATCATACAAATCAAGGATAGGAATTAATTTCACGACCTCAGGCATTCTAGACCAACGCTCTCCCACTGGGCTACCTGAGATGCTATGGTAGCAGAACGCTTACGCTCTATGATCTTTTACAATCTTTGATATTGATGAATTATTAATTTGTTTATTTACTATTTACATATTTGTAATTGTTTTTGTAAACTAGCATTTATTTATTTCCAAAATGTGTATGGTTGTCTTTCGATTATATTATGCAAACGGAAGTGACTGGCGTCACTTAATTTTATTGCTGCAGAATGCATATGATTTAGTTACTATCTTTGATGTCGATGTATTATTAATTTGTTACTATTTACATATTTTTAATTGTTTTTGCAAACTAGCGTCTGTTTACCATTAAATCACAGGTAGCTGAGTGGTTTAGCGGTGGTCTAGAATGCCTGAGGTCGTGGGTTCGCTTCCGTGGGTTCATTCGGAAATAATGTTATCAATATTCAGACATATTGTCAAATTAAGTAAACGCTAGCCACTTCCGTTGGTATAATATAACCGAAAGACAACCATACAATGGATATAAATAGACGCTTGTTTACAAAAACAGTTAAATGTGATTCCTCACTTTAACCTTTATGCTTCTTTTTTCCACCACATTAAAATAGTTGAATCAGGAAATTTTAATCAAGCACAAGGTGTCTACAAATTTTCATCCAAATCGGACCGAAAATTATCGAAAAAACGCGTATGAGGTATGAATGATTCAATTTTCTTTCCGGACCGATTCGGTTATTTAAGGGGTGATCGCATTTCTGCCGATTCTTACCATCGCTTTAAAATAATTTTAACGGATTGCTTTAATTCTTCATTCAAAACAAATCAATATTATTCGAATTTTAAAAATTCGATTTCTTGAATTTACGTTTTTTCGAAAAATTCGTATTTTTTAATAGGGTGGTTGAAATTGTTCTATTGAATTGATGACAGTGGTTTTTTATGTTCGAATGGTATAATAAACCCAAAAGTAGATACGATATAGATGATTAATATCTTCTAGAAGTTAATATCTTCCACATCATCAATAAAAATATGAGAATATTTATTCTCTAGAAAATGTCTCCAACTAAATATTTCTTAAATAGTTATTACAATTTTCTATATAAAGGGAATGATGCGTACGGTAAAAACAAATGAACGTCACCAAATACTTTGCCTTTAATACTTAGATTTCGTTTTTTCATATAATCTTATTTCTAATTATTGTTTTTTGTCGTTTGTTTTTATTTAAAACTATAATATTGTTTTCTTGTAGTTTCTTTTCGACAATGTTTCATGTAAATCGAAATTTAGCAAGAATACCTAATAATCTTCATATTTATGATATTAAAACTACCAGATAGTAAACATATAGATCTTGTCGCGGTATCTTGGCTCTCTTTATTCCTCAAAGGAGCGCTAACCGAACCTGCAACAGATCCCGATACTCGACAAAAACAAAACAAAAATATATAAGTAAAAGGTTTTACTAAATATTTTCCAATTGGAATGACACGCACGTTTTTTTAAAGAAAAAAACAATTAAATTAAACAAAATTTTTACGAAACAAAAAACCTGATTTTATTGCTTAAAAAAAATGAGAATCCAATTTCTTTATCAACAATTTTTTTTTTTTAATTTTTCAACACAATGTCAATTTTTTAATTAATCGTACAAATGCCAACTTAAACTTAATCTTTAACTTGATCTGAATCGAACAATAGTTAATTATAAACTTTGAACTGATCAAACAACAGTCAATTATATACTTTGAACCGAATCAAACAACAGTCGATTTTAAACTGATTTTGATCAGCACTGGTCGCGCCTTTTTATACCCGCCATGGGTCTTTCTAGAACACACTAGAAAGATATACTAGATAGGACTAGTATATCTATCTATTTATATATATATATATATATATATATATATATATATATATATATATATATATATATATATATATATATCTATATATATATATATCTATATATATCTATATATATATATATATATATATATATATGAAAGTTGGGCGTTTTTAGTATTCGAAAGGTCAAGTTCGTTAATAGGTAAAATCGGGCAAGGGAAAAGGGGGCTTTAGAGGAAGGGGGAAACCAAAAATTTGGCACATCTCCTTTAATATTCGAAAAATTGCAAAATTTATAAGAAGTAAAGTTGTAGGTAATTACTACAATTTTGTTTCTTATCATTTTTTCTGTTACTATAGTATTTTCTGTATTAGTATTTATATGAGTATTTATTATATTAGTATTTTCTATAGTATTTTCTTTGTATTATAGTTATTTTGTAGAAGTATAGATAGATAGATAGATAGATAGATAAATAGGTTGTAGCGGCTGCCCCGAACGGGCTACGCTTCGACCATAAGGTCCATTGTGATGCCTAAGGATATGAGGATGTGAGTGGAGTAGAATTAATTTTTGTGTATAGACGAGGAACTGGTAGAATATGCGGCTGCAGCCGACTATGGTAGGAAATATGCCGATTTTCATCTAGAGTTCGTAAAGGAAACTGCAAAAAACCTTCTCAAGCATAGCCGGTTACTTCGTTCTTATCAATACGCCGACAGTTTAGTCAATTAACCGCCTTTTTTTTCTTCTTAATAATTGACAAACTACCCATGTCGGGATTCGAACCCATAACCTCCCAGTTTCCAAGTAGGTATACTGCACAGACACAACGCCTTAGACCGCTCGGCCACTTGGACTACACACTTGGGATATATACTTTATTTGGTCTTTATTTATGAACCCATATGTATGCATAATGAAGTCAATACCAATTTTTTGTTGTGTTGACCAAATTATACACATAGTAATAATTGAATATAACAATGGTATTGTACAGACATTTACGTAGTAAAATAGCATAATTAAAACAACAACTGCCACTTAAAATGTATAAGTACCTTGTGGTGGATATTTCGAAAGCAATACACTCATCACATTAAAATCAGTCACTCTATTTTTTTGTTGATAAAAGAGATGTGACGATATTAGACAACATTAATTTTGCAGTAATAACTTTATTACACTTAACATTAACTTCAATTCATATTGTAAAGCAACAACAATAACAACAAGAATAACCATACTGTTATATAATATATTTGTGTCTCTCATCATTTTATATCTTCTTCATGTCTCTTCATTCACTATAAATATGAAGAAGATTGTTTTGCTGCTTCTGTAGAGGTGTGTTACTGTTATAGATATATATGTTGAGAGATAACTTTCCGATATTAAAATTAAGTTGTAAAATTTATACACACAAGTGCTGCTGCTGCTACTACCATACTTTATGCCTCTGTTGTCGTTAAACTCCTTACTCTAACCATTTAAGAATTAGTCACCATATAGTCAATCGTAACGTGTTTACTGGGTGATTGAAGTATTCTCATCTACTCGGTGCTTTAATTTATTATTTCCGAAATATTCGGAACTTGGTTTAGTAATTTTTTGCTTGTTCTCGTTTGTTTGAGCATTATTGCAACCAAAATTATTTCAAAAGAGACATCAAAATCTTTTATTGACTGTTTAAGCAGCTGTACACTACTTTTATGGTACTTATTTTGTGTAAATATTATGTAGAAATGTGGGTAGTCAAGGATTGTCTGGAGGAACTTCTGAAACTGGCAAACGGAACAATGTTAAATTGATCTGGGTGTCGGTCACAGTGATTTCGAAGGAAACGAAAAAGCAGATACCTTAGCAAAGAAGGGAGTCGGAATACTCTTCATTGGCTCAGAGCCTATCTTAGGATTTCCAAGGACTGCATGTAAACAGGTGATCAACGAGTGGTCAAATGCTAGACACCGTGATTACTGGAAAAAAGTATCGCGGCAAGAGCTCGGAAAGGTACTGCTTCAAAGTGCAACAAAGAGGCTCTCGATGCACCGAGGCTGAACAGGATGCAACTGCGGAAGGTTACCGGATTCATTACCAGACATAACCCCCTGCGGAAGCATCTGCAGACAATGGGACTCCATAAGGGATCCAATATGTGCATATGGTGTATCGAGGAGGAAGAAACATCCAGCCACACTATCTTTGACTGCGAACCTCTAGGTTACAGCAGATACAGGATATTCAGTGCATGTCATCCCGAATATATGAACCTTCGGGAGGACCTGATAAGCAAGTTCCAGGCTATTGCTATCATATGAGAGAAGCGAATCTCGTCGGTCTAAGGTAGAAGAGGGAGCACAATGGACCATAAGGTCGATGTGCAATACTTTTTAGACCCCAAGATGAATCAATCAATCATGCAGAAATGTGGAAAAGTCGTTTAACAGTGTAGAAGTATTTTGAAACACTCATAACTTGATGGTTAATCAATTAGCAATATAGTTGCCTGACACGGAAAATAATCTCTTTTTATTAGTTTTTTTATAGTATATTGAAGCTAAAACGTAATAGCAAAAATGTAATTCTAATTTAAAAAAATCTTGCATTTATTTCCTCTAGAAGCTTCCAGGTGAGTGGTATACACGTTTATGTAGTGCTTCTGAAAGAAATTTAAAAGGTTTGCAACGGATTTTTAATGCCAATATCTTAATAACTGCCGATACAGGCACAAACATTGAATTTGAATTACTGATAATAAGTTAAAAAAATATATGCTCAATGGCTTATGTACTGATATTACCTACAACCTTTCAAAGACAAAGAAGTAAACCCGATATTGCGTTCGGAACTGGTGTGTACAGCACCATGTTCCGGTTTAAGTCGTATCACATTTTATGTATTATTTAATAAAAAACTTCGAAAATTGGTCACCGGTCAATTTATTACTGGAATCTTAAAACCGACAGCAAGCGACAAAAAAACGACGAAGAAAGACTAAATATAAAGACCGTGTAATGTAAATACAATAGCCTTCAAACAAATACTGTTATATTGTTTACAAAACACTTTTTTTCGTATAATGTACTTAACAGAAACACATAGTTAACACAATTGTTCTTAAAGAGATAAAGAACTCAATAGTTTAACTATTGTATGTCGGTTCGTATATAGCCATCCAGTCAGCCACCAGAGCTAGTACTACGACTATTACTTGAAAACGAAGCACAAACTATAAAGTACGCCATGTTGTTTATTATTGTTTCATCTAACAATTTAGTAATTTTACGTTATATTATTATATATTGTTGTTGGAGATGGTGGAGGGACGCCGGTACTCGTCACACGTATACATAATGTTAGAGTACTAGCTGCTAGTAGATTTTATTTCAAATAAACAATTAAATAGTCATAAAAAAGACACAATGTTGTTTGTTTGTGTTTGTTCTTGTGGTTTTACAAAATTTAACCACTATATTCTTTTTTTGTTTGTTTTAAAATATCACTTTACCACTAACAAAACTACCCCCAGGTAGATTAAATTTAATATAATATTCTCAATGTTTTATTATTTCATAATTTAATTTTATGGATTTATTGTGTTGTTTGAAAGTTGTTACAAAACTACATATAAATAATTTTGTTATATTTTAAATGCATCTTTGTAACGATAATAAAATTTTAGTCATACTTTCTTTTTAAACAATTTATAAAAAACTAGTTTTGGTAATAAATGTCGGAAAAACTTGAAAATTTTTTATGATTCTACATCAAAGTAAGATATTTATGTCAAGGCACTAACTTTATTATGGTTTTTTTAGAAATACAATTGAATAAACTTTGTAAACTGCAACGAGAGTTAAATTGCCTAAATTTATTATAATTTTACTAATAATAATAATTATTATAATTATAATTACAATAATGGTCCTCCTGCGGTTCCACATTGTCGTGGTGGGAGGGCCTAGTACCTAGCCTGCAACCCAGCAGGAGGGGAACCTAAGGATCCAACCGTGGGTCAACTCAACGGCTAAATGACTTGAATTCATTCATATGTCAAATGTCAAATAGAAAATTCTTTCTCAGGCGAGTAGTAGTCGATTCGTTCCTATTGAATCTCGCCTTACCTGAAGGGAACATCTCCTTCGGATCTGAGAGGGGCAAAAATTTGACATTAAGATCGCAGCCAGTCCAAAAGTCTAGGAATGTCGCTAAAAACGAA
This sequence comes from Nineta flava, assembly GCA_963920215.1. Lineage (NCBI taxonomy): Eukaryota > Metazoa > Arthropoda > Insecta > Neuroptera > Chrysopidae > Nineta > Nineta flava. The sequence goes on along the minus strand of OY986040.1, from coordinate 37,517,101 downwards.
GAGCCATCTCAAGGTACTTCTCAACAAAGTCGAGCGACAACAAAACAGTCGCAATTAACGAGCGACAAAAAAACAGTCGCCATTAACATCAGCGCTTTCAATGGACCAAGGTACTTAAGACTGACCTGCTCACTTGTTTCTTAGCAAGTCAATCAAGAAGAGGTGGTTATATGAGAAGTATGTACACCATATGACGCGAAAAGCATCCCGAACTCTCCCATTTTAAATCGCAACATCTGCGAGATCAAGCAGCGCGTCAAATCAAAACCAAGTTTGACTCACCAGCCTGCATTATTGACACAAACAGGGATATGGAGCCAGAAGTAAATGTGAGGTATGAGGAACGACCGGCATCTATGTGTGTGGATTATTACTCGTGAGACGTTAGTTGCTGAGACACAGGATTGGACATCTCAGCATGAACCAGTGTAGGGAAGTGACAGCTCGAATACTGTATGTTGAAATATCCCACTACTACCTGTGTTAGAAGCTACATCACCAACGCCATCAAGGTCTAGTTTCTATGTTCCATCACCACTTGTGTTAACGGCGGTAACAGCCCCGTCACTTAACCCCATCGCTGAAGTGACCGTAGAAGTTCAGAAGCCACCAAACTGCTCAAGATCGATAGCTCAGTCTATGATGCTGCACAGTGCGACCTCTCTCCTCCTACTATGTCTACTGAGACTCCAACTATCCGACAGACGGTAACAAGTATCGAGTGTATGTTTGAATACCAGAAGACTGATAGACCATTCAGCCTAAACGTGAACTCAGGCAGCAACATCCCACACTCAACAAGGGTATCCTGCTCACTATCAAGCAGAGAAACAATGAAAAGATACATGCGCTAGCTCTCGCACGGAAAAAGCTATTTAAACGGGAAAAGTGTATCCGAGAATATAGAATCCTTCTCTCGAATCCTTCTCTCGTAGAGAAACCACCAACAGTTGAGCAAATCGACAGCTATTGGCGTAATTTATATGAAAAGTCGGCAAATGTAGTAACACCAATAAGACTGTTCCGAAGGTGCTGCAATACCCATTTAGCAGAACAAGTGGTGATAACATCTGTTACCGCTGATGAAGTGTCCCTTGCCTTCACACATATACATCTTGTTAGACACTTTACTTCATATACACTTTACTGATATAGGGCTCCAGGATATTTCAGCTAAGACTATTAACGTTATCGTGTTTTCTGCGACCGCAGAAACGAATATAGTCTTGAAGGAGGAGCTAAAACAGCTAAATACCTAAATCTTCTCCAAGAACTACGACAACTACACCCAGGCTACTGAGTCAAAATGGTTGTTTTCATTATCGGTTGGGCGGTATATGCTTCACTCTAGAGTCTAATCTTTCCACCATTCCGGTTTGCAGGTCTCATATTCGTCACCTTATCACCTCCATGCAGAAGGCTGTCTTCGTAGGCACCCTTCGTACATTTAGATCGCATCAGACTGTCTTCAAGTAACAGCTCTTGAAGAAATTAAATATAATCCGTGCGGTGCAAGGATGGAGATCTGCACGGCCAGAACACTACATGACAGACGAACGTAACCCCTAACTCGTAAGATAGACGGACATCGCGTTGACTGACGGACGTACATACTACACGACCGTAGTGTAGTGAACCTTCTTCAAAGGACCTAGCTACCTTGTGTGTATTTATGTTTGTTGAAGAGGTGGGTGGCCTTGGGGTATATATCCTGTATTCACTCTCAACAAACATAAATACGTTAAATTTTTAAACAATAATAATGGCATTGTACATACGTTACTGAGACTCCACGGTATATAACAGAGGCCACAAAGGCATTATTAATTTATAAACGTACATTAATGATGTGAGTGGTGGGCAAGGAATTTGTATGCAGGCTAGGAATTGGCAGGTTGTGCGGCTGAAGCCGACTTTGAAAGGTACTATGCAGATATTCATCACGAGTTCGTAAAGGAAACTACAGAAAATCTTCATAAGCATAGCCGGTATCTTCGTTCTTGTCCATACGTCCACAGTTTTAATTAATTATCCACACCATTAATTTTAATCGACAAATTATCACCGCCAGAATTAAAACTCGCAACCTTCCAGTTCCAAGTAGAGCGCCTTAACAAGCGCGGCTACCTGATTGGTATTTTACTACCTGTATGATATTTTTCTACTACGTCTACTTCTAGATTAAGAAAATCGCTAAAGTATATCTCTTTATTATTTTTGGACAACTCCACAATGTTGAAAGTTGGAACTGTCAGAATAAATTCGATAAAAATTTCTTATATTGCTTATGTACAAAAATCAGTGTACACAAATTTATTCAATTTAGTGTGAAACTTTCTGAGAAACATTAACTTCAATCAATGCTATAAAAACTCAAATTTTACAACTTTTAGAATAGATATTGACTTTTTGCAATTTCCTACAATGCTGTATAAAATTTCTTATTTCATCTACTTTTGGTATTCGAAACGCCAATTAATGGGTAGACCGGAAGAGAGGAGATCAGAAGGAAATGAAAACTAAATATCTTTATTAATATTCGAAAAATCGAAACATGTATAAGTAATAAAGTTATAGAAAATAACGTTTCTACAATCTATTACCTACGATTTTTTTCTAAACTACTAATATATAGAGAAATATTTAAGATCTTAATTTTCAATCTTAAATCGTGAATATTTCTGAAAATATTATAGTAACAGAAAAAATTATACGTAATAAAATTAAAGTAAAATTAATTTTCTACAACTTTACTTCCAAGACATTTTACGATTTTTTTAGTACTAAGCGAGGCAAATTTTGTGTCCCCCCTCCCTCTAAATTCCCCATTCCCTTTTCCGATTTTATATACATATAGGAATATATAAAAGATGGTGTTTTTCGACATCAACTAGAAAGACTCGATGGACATTTGAACGTTAATTACATTTTATTCAAAAATTCGTTAAAAGGCAGAAAACTCACTCATCACACTAAAAAATGATTCCGATTACGCCCATGTATCTTGATGCGAATAGTTTGAAATAATTAAGGATAAAATATATTTGTTGGTATTTGAAATTCTCTATTAAAAATAATTTAAACAGATCTTAAACGAACAAAATAAACCTACATATTCTAGAAATAGATAGAAAGATAAATATTGTCATAATAAATTAAACAAAAATTAAAAAACAATTAATAAATTTGTTGTAGAAAAACAAAACCAATTTTCGGATTTATTTACAAAGTATACAAAACAGATTGAAAGTAATGGTGTGTAATTAGTAGAATGTGGTCACAGAATAGTCTAGGGTTGGGTTACGTATACACACTATGATACATATCTATATATTTTATGTATGTTTATGTGGGTGTTGAAAGGGCATACAGCAGCTACGAACCTGTCCAATAAATGGTATGTGAAACATAATATAAGTTTATATCCCACCAAAAACAAAAATGTGAAAGCCGTAAAATTTTCGCATACCAAAATTATTGATATCCCAGCAAAAACATAAAAGTAGAAAGAATAAAGTTTTCGTTTGTTTTCAATCTGTTCGACTTCAAAAGTAATGAGGGCCAAGTCTATATGAGGGCCAAGTTATTTAACAAGAGTATGGAAATGATTGGTATAAATTTATTGTATAAGGCATAACCTTTCAAATACAAAAAGCACCTCACAAACCAAAGTAGAGTAGCTACAGCCACATCGCTATTAATAATAGACAATGTTTGAACAAATGCTGTTTCTCTTTAGAAAACAAAAATTTTTTGTCAGTAAACTTTTTGTCTATCTATTACTGTTTTTGAAGTAGAAATGTTGCCACCCCTCGCTGAGGGATGGAAATTTCCGGTTTTCAGATTTTTAATACTAAACATCAACTTTTTAGGACAACTGAAAGTACCCTAGAGTATTGATTATGAGTCACAGTAACCAAAATGTCGATTTCTATGGTTAAATATCTTGATAACTATTAAAGATTTAAATGTCGGAAATATTTAAGAATTAAAGTTGAAAGTTAAATTCCTAAATATCTCTGTTCACATTAGAGTTGTTCACATTGTAAACAAACATGATTTTCTAAAACTTTTTTCCCAACACACTTTTGGATTTTTTGAATATTAGGAGACATAATTTATATTTCGTGTTTTCTTCTTTCTCTGTCTCTTTTTAGTATCTTGCAAATACTAAAATCATATCAGATATGACATTTCATTTTTATCAGACTAAAAATGTGAAAAAATACTCAACAGAATTTAAAAAAAAACTAGGAGTGTAAAGATAAATCTTTATTAAAAAAATTTTTAAAAAAAATCGTGTGTTATCGTTTTGTTTTCGAAATATAAAACTTTAAAATTATTATTTTTCTTCAAAATAACATTATTTTGTATATGTGAAGAGTGTATTTGTCTATGTGTTGTATATGTTTGTTTATGTATTTGTGCTATAATAAAATCAAACCGGTTTTTTTGTCCTGATTATATAACACAGTGCTGGAACGTCCTTAAAACGTACACACTACAATTTAGAATTCATACAAATATTCACACATGTACACAAAGCAAAGACAATGATATTAGATATAATATATATATATATATATATATATATGTATATATATATATATATATATATATATATATATATATATATATATATATATATATATATATATATGTCACCCGACCAGGAAGCAATGATTGTGGGTACTTTAGTGGTGACCGGATCAACCACATTATACTAACTATGTAACAATTTCCGTTTACCTATCATCCCTCAGTATTTAACATCAAACTTGTTAGACATTTCTGTCACACCAAAATGCCTGGCCTGTCATACATATCGCATATATGTATCTCTCTGTGTATTCTATACTGTTACGCAGTGATACATTGTAGCGTTGTATTCTCCTGTTTGATAAATATGTAATATGTGTACAGTGAAAGTAATGTATAAGGTCGTGAATTAGAAAAACAAGCTTTTTAATGTACCCATTTGGATGACTAGTTTAAAAACTCAATATCTATGCAGTTTTTATAAAAATAATCAAAAAATTCAATTCACAGTCTTCAATAATTATACACAGACTAGATGGTAGTGGAGAAAATAGTCCTTAAGAATACAGTACTTTGTGCGTTGCCATTAACATTTTAAAACACAGCTGGCAGCCGTTTTGACCGACAAAACCAGTTTGCGAGAGATCAGTGTTTGCGATCAATTTTTTAACATGCTTTTATTAGCTTGATTTGTGTGTATGTATGAATGTAATGGCACATTTGAAGTGACTTTCACCCACTTTCGGCCGTCTAAATAATTTTGCAGAAGTATTGAGAACCGATGACAATACAATAATATTTAAAAAAAATATATTTAAAAATTTAAATTTTTTATAGTCAAAAGACAAATTTGCATATTTCTAACTTATATGTAACTATAGTGTGGTATAGTTTAAGTTACTGTAGAAATGTTATCAACAAAATTATAAGAAAAAACTTAGATTTCCAACAGTTAAAATTTAGAAAAAAATTATTATTTGATATAAATATCCTATGCTATATTCGATATATTCTTTCTTTGGTAAGAATTGGATTCTTTCCATCACTCATGGGAGTGATAATCAAGAATGAAGAATGAGGTGCTTTTGTTTATATTAAAGTTAAATTTGCTGTCAATCTCTTTAGTCTATTCTATTTTTAATTATTAAAAATAAAACAGAACAAAGTAAAATTGATCTGGGTGCCTGGTCATAGTGGTTTCGAAGGAAACGAAAAAGCAGATACCTTAGCAAAGAAGGGAGTTGGAATACCCTTCACTGACTCAGTGTCTACCTTAAAAATTCTAAGGATTGCATGTAAAAAGATGATCAACGAGTATTCAAATTTTAAACACCATGATCACTGGGAAGAAGTACCGCGGCAAGAGCTCGGGAAGGTACTGCTTGTGAGTGCAACAAACAGGCTATCTCTCGATGAACTGAGGCTGAACAGGATGCAACAACGGAGGGTTTCCGGATTCATTATCGGGCATTATCCCCTGCGGAAGCATCTACACACAAAGAAACTCCATAACGGGTCCATTATGTGCAGATTGTGTGGCGAGGAGGAAGAAAAATCCAGCCACATAATCTTTGACTACGAAAATCTGGATTATAGTAGATACAGGATATTCGGTGCATCTCACCCCGAATATATGAACCTTCAGGAAGACCCGATAAGCAAACTCCAGGCTATTGCTAACATATGGGAGAAGGGAGTCTCGTCGGACTGAGGCAGAAGAGGGACCACAATGGACCATAAGGTCGAAGTGCAATAGTTTTTACCACCATATTAATCAACCAATCAATTATGCGTTGATTGAAATCTTATCATTTTTAAATACTTATAAAAAGTTAGTGTAGAAATATGATAGGGTAAGACAAGAAATTTGAGATGCTAATCGCATTCACTGCGATTTGATTAATCGGTTGTGATTTCTCTTACTGTAAGATGACTAAGCATTACAAATTTAAAAATTGACGAGTTATATCAGCATAAATAGTGAAACTATGGAATAAGATATTTACAACAGTTTACTTATTATGCACCAAGAAATACAGTCGGAAGCCTAAGATCACATTTGAGAACCACCATTGTATACGATCGGTTTTTGTTGAGGGTAAAATTAATTACTTTTACAACATTTATTTTTGCAAATCCACGTTTTTATTTAATAAGATTGTTGACATGTTTCGGGTTTTATCCCATTGTCGAAACTGTGAGAGTACCGTTACAGGTGGCTCTTATTTATACAAAAAATTTTTTTAAAAAATTTTTGAAAAACAATCATAAAAACACGTCATATAAGATAAAAATCAAAAACAATTAGATAACACCTAGCAAGTTATAACAATAAAAATAAAAATATTCAATAAAAGTGTATTTTGACGCTGCAAAATACACCTCCACTAAATAAGTCAAAAAATAAAAAATAAAAACACATAAGTATTAATAAAGAAAATATTGATAAAGAATTCCTAGAATTTTATAAAAATAAATACCAATTTAAAAAATATTTTGGTAAACATAGAATTAAAACAATGGAATTTAGATTAAGGAGAATAGTTTTGATGGGAAACAATCGATTTGTTCATTCAATAGGGTGCCGGGTCCCTTTTTGTGTTTATGGATCTCAAGTCCTTCCAACACATCCAGTCTATGTCCTTTCTTCGCTATGTGGAGTACCTCCAGTTTGGTGTTTGGCTTGTGATTGTTCTCTATCAAGTGGTTGGCAAAGGCCGAATCCGTTCTATTCAACCTGAAAGAACGTAGATGTTCAGATTTTCGGATCTCAAACGATCGACCGGTTTGTCCAACATAGCTTGAAGTACATTGGGCACAAGAAAGCTTGTAAACACCTGATTTGTGTTTATTGTCGATCTTGTCCTTATTGTTGAGAAGGAGGTTGCCCAGTTTTAATGAAGGTTTAAAGGCGGTGTTTATGCCTTGATTTTTTAGAATACTGGAAACCCTCTCGGATGACTCACCAAAGTATTATATTTACACTTTTATTGAATATTTTTATTTTTATTGTTATAACTTGCTAGGTGTTATCTAATTGTTTTTGATTTTTATCTTATATGACGTGTTTTTATGATTGTTTTTCAAAAATTTTTTAAAAAAATTTTTTGTATAAATAAGAGCCACCTGTAACGGTACTCTCACAGTTTCGACAATGGGATAAAACCCGAAACATGTCAACAATCTTATTAAATAAAAACGTGGATTTGCAAAAATAAATGTTGTAAAAGTAATTAATTTTACCCTCAACAAAAACCGATCATTATGGACTTCCACAAATTAAAGCTCTCTACAATCAACCATTGTATACCTTTTGGCTTATCTACCTCGAATGACTGAGATTTTCCCCAATAAAAATTTGGTAATAACATGGAGGAAGTTTTTGCACAGACGCTATTGTGGCTGCGAATACCGCATATTCCTTAAATGCCTTCGTTTGTGTTTTTCCTGTAATCCACGTATATTACTATTTGTTATACATCCAGGTATAATCTTGTTAACGTTTATGTACAAAAAAAACCGATAATAAACCAATATATGAGAGGGACCAAGTTTTCGCATACGAAAAGTATTGATATCCCAGCAAAAACAAAAATGTACGCCTATAAAAGTAATGAAATCTATGTAAGGATCAAGTTTTTTAACGAAAGTAAGAAAATGATTGGAATGTATTTATTTTCTCAGGTGTAGGGTATTTCATATTTTATTTAGTACGGTAGGGGTCTATGCTTAAACTTGGTCTGACATCGTGCTATGTAAAACAAAATAATTTCAAAATTGTGCCATTCTTTGTAGCAATAAGGTGCTTCCTTCTTGAACTGTACATATAACTTTAACTGTATCCATAAGGTAAAATTTATATCTAAATTATTATCATTATTATTAAAATACATTTATCATTATTGTGTAACAGAGTCCGTATTATGGTTATTGTATAAACACACATAAAACATATTATGTGTAAATATTACTAAATATGTCATATTTGGCCATATCGTATGTAGTTTACTTTTTATATTCCTTCCAAAGCTTCTTTTTTGAAATAATTTTGTAGATAAAAGGGTAATGATTATTTAAAAACATTGCCAAACAAATCTTTTTACTGTAATGTCGGCAGCACACACTCGACAAAGCAAGGCGAGACATAACGAGCACGAGAGTGTACTCAAAATGCTCGGTCTGCTTCGTGTCACTCTCAGTATACTCTCGTCTACGTTCGATTCAACTTTCAACCGCCAATTTTCAAATATTCAACTATCAACCGCTTTATTTGTACCCAATTATCTTAATAGTATAATGATCTATATGGTATAATGTCTCGCCGAGTCTGTACTGGCGGCATTAAAGTTTACAATTAATTGAATAAAATTAATAATATTTTAAGTTTCCAAATATGTCAAAAAATTTCAAAAATCAAAACATTACCTCCCAAAGACTTTGATATAGTAATAATAATAATAATAATAATGGGGTTTAACCTCCGTTTCCGAGACACTACGGTCTATAACAGAGACCACCCACATCATTATTCTTCAACCTTTATTTATTAATTTTTACATTACATTTTTATGATGTGAGTGGAGGATCAGGAATTCGTATGCAGATTAGGAATTGGTAGGTGTGCGGCTGCAGCCGACTTTGATAGCAACTATGCCGATATTCATCTGGAGTTCGTGAAGGGAAACTGCAGAAAACCTTCACAAGCATAGCCGGTTACTGCTTTCTAGTCCATACACCGACAGTTTAGTCAATCAACCGCCCCATTAATTTTTTTTTTTTAAATTGACAAACTGCCGGTGTCGGGATTCGAACCCATAACCTCCCAGGTCCAAGAAGAAACAGCGCCTTAACAAGCGCAGCTACTTGGCTGGATTTTGATATAGTAATTTTACACTGTCATTCAAATAATAAAATTCATACCACAATGCTGTAAAAATATATAAGAATTAAGCCTAGTTATCGGAATATCAATTGCAATGCAAGCAAAAGAGAATGAATTAGTAAAAGATATATAAATTATTAAACAAATGAGCTTTTAACATATTCACCGAATAAGTCATTTAGTCATTTAGTAAAAATCTTTAATCGAACGTAATTCAAATTGGTGAATGGGATTATAATTTCTATTAATATTTGGTATCGCCTGTAGTGTGGGTAGATTAAGATCTGTTATAACTGCCGAATTTATTACTTTGTTTTTCCAAGATGTCAATGTAAAGAATGCCTGGTCAGGTATTGGAAATTCACAGTTTAGACGTTTTATTGGTCGGCTTTTTAGTCGCCAGAAACAATTAAACAGAATTTTTCAGAATATTTTAAAATTTTTCTAACGTTTTTAATTATAACGTGACAACAAAACTATTTTGTACAAATAATTATTGTCTCATTTATTGTCCAAAATGGAAGTTGGCATATATACAACAAAAACACCTATAGAGAAGTTTGTAGCTTGATTCTTACGTTAGATTTAGATTAGACAGTAGCGGCTGTCCTGGACGGGCTACACTTCGATATTAAGGTCCATTGTGACGCTAAAGGATGTGAGTGGAGCCGAAGGAATTTTTATGTGTAGCCTAGGAATTGGTAAGATGGGCGGATGCAGCCGACCCTGACAGGAATTATGCCGATATTCATCGGGAGTTCGTGAAGGAAACTGCATAAAACCTTCTCAAGCATGGCCGGATACTTCGTTCTTGTCCATACGCCGAGAGTTTAGTCAACTAACCCCATTTTTATCTTAATAATTGACAAATTGCCTATGTCTCGATTCGAACCCATAACCACCCATTTCCAAGTAGATATAACGTCTTAGACAAAACGTCTTAAACCACTCGGCTACTTGGATAGTACAATTTCATTGCTACTGGTTAAGGACAATCGTACGATTTGATTTGTCGTTCAGGAGAAGGGTGAATATAATCGCCTGTCGAAAACGACATTTGTTGAGAATCAAAAGCATCATGGTACGTTTTCTGGCTAGATGATGAAATTCTTCTCGTGTTGAATCACCTCTCACTGCGGTAGCTACCACATGATTCATACAAGAAAAAATGGTCAAGAACAATATGCGAGCTGCGATTACCAATAAAGTTCGAAAACCATCTTCCATTTTCTCAACCAAAACGCATTTAAGTAACAATATTTTACGTCTATTAAAACTCCTCTTCTAGAAATACCTTCCTCTAGGAATATGTGTCTGTGAATGAAAACACGTTACTAGTCAAAACTTAACAAATCGTAGACGCTCCGAGTGAATACTATAATCAACGATTATCGTTCAGCGTTGAATCGTTCAACAATATTCATTGAACAATCATCGTGATGGTCGCACCGAGGAAAACGTACCTTCAACCGTGAATTTATATCGGCATATTCTTATATCATTTGAGGAATTACCTCTACGTTCAAATGACCATCCAAATTATTTAATTACTTTTAAGGGAATTGTCAGAATACTATACCGTCGTATTTCGTATTCACTGTACCCACTGTACTAAAATATATATCCTCTATCCACTGTACTAAAATTCCGGTAAATGTATTCTCTAAACCTGAACTAATTATTAATTTTTTAATCATTCTAATTTGTTTTTATTATTCTCAGTCCACCTTTTTCCATGATCGATTAGCACATTGACGAACTTGGCCTTTCAAATTATGGAACACAGGTCCTCTATTTGTAATAATTATTATAAGATATTATCGTGTTTATTTAAATGTTTAATTTTATTTAAAAGAATCAATAAACAAATGCAATTGTTTAAATAGTAAACATTGCGTTCTTAAAACTGTTGAAAACACCTGAACTTATAAAGTCAAAGTATAAAGTTTTAGATTTTTTTTTACATATTCACATTTAAGTAAAGAGACCATTTGTATGTGACAAACTTTGAGTAAGTAAAGTAAAAAGTAATATCATGAAAACTGTAATTTGTTTTCTTGTTTTGGCATCCAGTGTTTATGGATTACCTTCGGTTTTAGTAAGTTTCATTTCATTTTTATATAATTATTCATTTTCCAGTTAGAGCCAGACTTGAATGAAAAGATCAATTAAGCGAAACGCGATAAGTGATCTGCTGTTAAGCGTAAATTCTTTACTCCGTTCATTTGAATATTTCGATATTTTACTGCATAGCTGCGCTGTTTCCTATTTATATTAACATTCTGTAATTTCAAGTTTTTACTTGTTCCTAATGTACTTTCCTAATACAAACTTTGGATTGATGAAAATAGTGTCATTAACCATTTTGTATTTATATTTTATCCCAACAAGCCTCAAAGTTTTAAGCCTGATATTTTACTTCTTCTTTTCGAAATTCATTAGATCTTCAATTTTAGTATTAAAATGAGGATTCAGAAACCTTTCTAACTAGAGATAATCTGTTTAAAGTGCGTTTTTATTCACAACTTTAATTTATTTAGTAAAGAATAGTTTTGGCAATATAAGCTACATAGTTTTTGAAACGTTTGGAAAAAATATTTCAATCCCTGTTCTACATCAAAAAATGTAGAAAAATTATTTCTTTTTGGAGCTAGTTCGATCTTGAACTGTAATGCTAAAACGAAGATTCACAAATATTTCAGGATGAACATAATGCTGCCTAGCAGCGTGGGACTAGCCATATAGTCAAGGTAGCGTTTGCCAGTCGGGTCCTGTGGTCCTCCCAGTTCTCCCATGGGCCTGGCTTGCGGGGTTTGTCACAAGCCAAGCGGTAGGTACGGTAGGGGGCCCGCACAGCCCAGGGCCCGGCTCTTGCGACCTACATGTAAAGTAGATAGTTTATACATAGAAATGAATTAGAAAAATTAAAACTTATTTTGGAAATTTCTGAACGGCGATAACTTTTGAACGAATCAACCGATTGTGACGTGTATCATAACATACGACATTTGACATTGTTTAATATAATATCTATCTAATCTATTCATAAAATTAGTTATGTTTTGAACTGTCTAAAACTCTTTGGGATGAGCACGTTCCACTTAGGCTAGGCAGCAAGACATAAATGACTCAGATTCTCAGAGTGAGGAAAAAGACGACGAATTTGTCTTAGACCAAACTGCAAAGGATGCCATGTGTTTTTCCCAAAGTGGTCCGGACGTCTGCCAAAGTTGCATAACATGTGCATGTGAACTTTTATCACAATATAACATGCACATCAGCACGTACACCACCATATATATTGCATATTGTGTAATTCTCACAATTTCGTTCACGTAAGTGACCTGCTGAAGCGGAATTAAAACGAGCCTTGGCTCTCTATAGAGGCAAAAACTGTTGGATTTGTTGATTATATTAAACATAGAATCGGATCTTATCAAGGATGACGAAAATATCAGCTTTATTACGATCGAGTTATTGACAGCTTAGCTGAAACTTCTCCTCTTTTAAAAAAAATGTTGATTGGCTAGCTTCCGATTTGTTATATTATAAGTAATTGGAACTATATTTACCTAATAATATATATAGTTGATAATTAATAATTTGAATATTTCATTATTTTCCGATAGTATCCCATCTATCATAGTCCCGTTCCGGGCCCCGGGCTTGTGCGTAGCCACCAGGGCCCTTTCCGCCCAGTCCGCCCCTGCAGCCCAGAATGTAATTTTTGAACTATTTTAGTAGTAGTCATAACTTTGCAAACAAACGAATAATATTTAATATGATATTTATTTTAGAATGAAATAGAAGCAGCAGTTCATAATTTTAACCAATTAGATGGTGTTATTGGGCAGGCACTTAGTAGTTTAAAAGATGTTGGTGACCATTTTTCTAGCACAGTATCAAAAGATAAGAAACATGGAATTATTGTAAAGATTATAGATTCTATTGAAAAAGTTGTGAGTCAAATTGAAAACCATGAAGCAAAGACAAAAGACAACAATTTTAAGCAAATCAATGACATCATATCTAATAACACAAAATCTTTAGATGTTTCAAATTTAGAAAAGTGTGCAGAAAAATTACACAAACATGTTGATATATCTGCACCTCAAAACAATTATGTGAACTGTTTAAATGATCAAATTCAATCAATTGTAAACATTATCAATGAATTTATTGAAGAAATTCATGAAACTGAAAATTTTATTATTCAAACTGAAAAACAAGCGATCACATGTCGTGCAGAATTTAAACATGGGTTTACTAGCGATATTAAGGGTGGAATATGTTATACCAAATTAGCTGCACATAGTATTCAAGAAAGTGTAAAAATAATCAAGCAAGATAAAAATATAATGGAACGTGTTGTATCATTAATAGAGCATTTCGGAAAAAATCTTAAACAATGTTCTGTTAATGAGAAAAATACTATTGTTGAGATTTATAAATCTCAAGGTATAAGTGAAAGGACATGCTAATGTAATGAATGTTTGTTTGAATTTTTAAACGTGGCAAATAAATTTTTAATGATCTATATACTTGTATTGAATATCCTCTGCACAGTATCCTCTCATATTCTCCATTCAATTTCAGAACCGTGGGAAAAATATGTTTTAGAAAGAATTTATAATGAACAAAATTGAGAGTATACAACATATTCAAAACGATTTTCAAATTTTTGTTTGAAATATATTTTCATTAAATTTATAGATTTGCCATAATTTCCGCTCAAACATTGTGAATCATTAGCGAAGTGATTGTAGCCACTGGACTGACCAGTTTGAATCCGATCAGAATGAAATTTGGTATGTGAGCTGCTTTTGCAATCAAAATAGGAAAAGGGCGTAAGGGGAGGTGGAGGTCAGCGAAGGAGGAAAATAAAATTGAGTTTATCTGTCTTTATATTAGAAAAATTGAAAAGTTTATAAAAAGCAAAGTTACAAAAATTAATTTTACAACAATTTTGTTTTTCATCATTTTTGCGGTTTCTCTATTATTTACTGAAATATTTAAGGTTCAAAATTGAATATTAAAATTCTAAACTTTTTTGTGTACATTAATTGAACGTAACGGATTGAAGTAAAGTTGATTTTCTACAACTTTACTAATACATTTATCGATTCTTCTAATATTATGAGAAATATTCTATATTATGTGTTTTCATCTTCTCTAAAATATTTAGCGGATATAAGAATAATAATTTATTGATTCTTTTTTTTAACAAATACAATTATTTGTGTAGAATATGTTTTTGAACAAGACGGGTAGAAGGAAAATGGAAGGTAGTGCGGTTATGGCTGACTTTAATTGTAACTATCTCGATATTATTCTATGATAATCTACGAAAAACCATGAAAAAACATAGATAAGATAGCTTAGTAGATGAGAGAGTACTCTATATTATATATAAAAATGAAAATTTGTTTGTTTATCGCGGTCGTCCTCGAAAGTTTTAACGCGAAGCGTTTTCTAACGTGAAGATTTACTTAACGCGGAGTATTACTACTTAATTTGTCTACTTTGTATATGTAAACCTTAAAAAAAAGGCAATGTAACGAGTACAGCTAGTTTCTTATAAAAATACAAACGTATATGAATATATGAATATTTAATTTCATGCAGTGATTATACTTTCCAAAAAGTAATGATATCCGATCATAAACATAAATGTTAGATATAAATAATATTAAAGAGAACTCTAGAATTTTTCGAAATTCATTTCGATAAATGTTAGAGTGGAAAAGTTTTTGCATACAAAAAGTAGTGATATACCAGTAAAACTAAAAATGTTTGTCTTGAAATCTATGTGAGGACCAAGTTATTTAACAAAAATAAGAAAATATTTGATAAATATTATTGTGTAAGTTTCTCAGGTGCAGGATATTTCATATTTTACTTGGCAATTGGTCTGATTTGATTAGAGTTAATTCACAAATATAAAAAACCTTCCTTAGTAAAATATACGCTGTTAAAATATGAAATATATATATATATATATATACATATATACATATATATATATATATATATATATATATATATATATATATATATATATATGTATATATATATATGTATATATATATGTATATATATATATATATGTATATATATGTATATATATATATATATATATATATATATATATACTGAAAATAGTACAAATACTATGAAATGACATTTTTATGGACACTAAAAATTTTGAATTGATATTTTCATTTAAAATCTAAAACAATATCTAGAATATTTTCTTAAGTTTTTCGCGTAGATTACGAGTATGCTAACGTGGAAATCGAAATTGATAAATTTTTTAATATTTTCGTCAAGTTAAACTTTAAAGCGGATACATTTGGTTTTGTAATAAGTTTGTGTTAAAAACTAGCAGTGTTAATTGTTTCAATACCTATAGAGTTAAAATAATATGTATATGTCTACTATATGTGTATATACTAGTAATACTTATATGTATTATATACATTTACAAAATTGCAGATATTTGTGCTGAAATTAAGGCAAAAATATTCAGCTCTTCTCTGACAACGTTCTGACAAATAATGTTGAATCAACTAGCTTTTCGATGTAAATTTGTAGGTTTAATATAAACTTCCAGAAAACAAAATGGATGTTAAATACAAACGAAGACAGAGCCTTAGACTTATGTCGCAACTCCTATCAAAATCTAAGAAAAAAGGATCCTGATTATTAGTTTTTAACCTCTAAACGTCGTAAAGATCGACATGAAAGCCTCATTTTAAGCGTCATTTTCCTTCCGTTAGCGGATGGAAACAGAAGGTTATTTTCCATTTAAAATGTGAGGTGCACTTCACATTTCTTTAAAAAGAAAGGCTTGAAAAGCGTGCATTCTTCCGGTTTTAACATACGGTATCCAAACATCAGCCCTGACTATTTCAAGCTACAAAATACTTAGAACATGCTTAAGAAGTATGGAATGGTCTATGCTAAATTACAGGCTTACTAATAGGATTAGATAGATCCATCCACTTCAAACGGATTATTTTGTGATTAAGTATCCAGTAGGTACCTGAATTTTTTCTTTCCTTAATATTAATATTTAATGGGTTAAAAAATTTTTTTGAGCCAAATCACCTATTTTCAATCCCTATATTCATCTCTCAATTCAAATTATAAATATTAGTGGTATAGTTTCGGGAGGTTGGTCTTTTTTTTTTTAGGAAATTTCCTATTTATATATATAAAACTTTTAACGAGGGTGATTATTCATCTAGAAGATAGGATCGATGAACATTTGAAGAAATTTTTAGGAAATTCTATCATCGATACGAAAGCAATAGCTGCAATTCTTTTGGAGGAAATTCGCTAATAAAGCAAAATAAATTATGCATGAACTGCAGATGAATATCGGCATAGTTTCTATCATAGTCGGCTGCAGCCGCATATCCTACCAATTCCTAGTGTATACACAAAAATTCCTTCCACTCCACTCACTTCCTCGCATCATTAGGCATCGCATTGGACCTGATGGTCGAAGAATAGCCCGTCCAGGGCAGCCTCTTCTATCTATCCATCTAAAATAAATTATACGAACGGAAAATATGAGACTATAATTTTTCTGATTTAAAAAAAACACTATTTATGTATAATACTATAAAAAAAATGTAGTTTAAAAAGAAACAGCAATAACTTTTCACTTGCTGTACAATTCAATTTATCGAAATTTTTACGAACTTTAACAAAATTCAACACGATCATACATATAAAATATTGCATACTGCCTATTCGAGTCAAAAACTATTTTATATACGTACTTTTTTATATTTTAAATAAACAATAATTCTTGTTACTATAAAATAAAAATTGCATATTTTGTTTGATATTCAACAAATCATTAATATAACCGTTAGATAACGTCAGTTTAATAGTAATGTTTTGTGTTTTCGATCAGGTGTTGCAAACAGAACGCCCTAGTGCGTGATTTAATATTACCAACAACCCATTTTAAATATTACCCCCGATAGTACACAGAATTCTACTTTCGCATGGCATATGTTTATATATATATATATATATATATATATATATATATATATATATATATATATATATATATATATATATATATATATATATATATATATATATATATATATATATATATATATATAAATACACGTTTGTGACCATAACATGAAATCGACTTATGCAGTAAATAATATTTTAAAGTGAAAAAGTATTAATGCCAAAAATTCTTTGAATTGTTTTATAGGTTTGTCTATCGTTTCGCAACACTTTTTATAAAAACGAATTTTTATATTTATGGTCTTGATTTTGTTATTAATTGATTTATATACTCGAAGCGATCTAAGTTGAATCTTTTTGTGATAATAGATATCTTCATTTCAAGGAGCCTAGTAAATATTTCATAAATATTACTACCGTTCAGAAACAAACTTATGGAGAAAAACCATTTTGTTCCAAAACAATAGTTATTTGTAGTAAAATTTCAAATTCGCCCCCTTTACCTAGATCAGTTTTGTATTATAAATACGTATTTCGACTAACAAGTAGTCATCATCAGTATAAATTAGCTAGCCATAATTTACTCTTTGACAATTAGAAATAGATAGAAAGTCGAGATCAATAGACAAAAATAAAAATAAATAGAAAATTAACTAATTTTCATTTAGTTAATTTTCTATTTATTTTTATTTTTGTCTATTGATCTCGACTTTCTATCTATTTCTAATTGTCAAAGAGTAAATTATGGCTAGCTAATTTATACTGATGATGACTACTTTGTAGTCGAAATACGTATTTATAATGCAAAAAAACTGATCTAGGTAAAGGGAGCGAATTTGTTTTAGATTATGTTTAGAATAGATGCCATCAAAAGTAAATTCATAATGTTGCAGATGCTATTTTCGTTTCAGTTACAAAATGACTGGAAAATTCTATAGACGATTTTGGAAGTTATGGTAAGCTAAACAACGAATAATTTTGGTATTAGCTATCAAAAGTGACGTCACGACTTATACATAATGACGCATAGCGCTTTCCAATTTCTTTTTATTATTTCTAATTATTTTTTATACTCATTATTATCAATAAAAACCGACGAATTTCGGTTCGGTTCGGTTGATGCCTTAAGGCGAAAACTAAATAAACTAATAAATTTTCATTTTTATGCTCAGTATATGTTAATATACAAGGTATATTAAAATTAAATTTAAAATTTTGCCTCAATTCCTAGAGCAATTATTTGTATTTTATAAATACGTATTTCGCTACAAGGTAGTCATCATCAGTAAGAATTTGCTAATCATAACTATCTCTGGGATATGGAGTCAGAGATATATTGCTTGTTGCTAATTTGGTGCGTGTCTCACAATAATATTAAAAAAGTTTTGTTTTTTATATGATCTGACTGAAGTAGTACCTGAAGGATTACCTTACTCCTTCGAATTATTACCAGTACCTGAAGGTAGTACCTGATGTAGTACCTGAGTTGACGGTCCAATTAAGGGATTAAGAGTTACTAATTTGGTGAAATTGTCACCAAATTAGTAACAAGTAACGTATCCTGCGACAATATAAGAGTAAAATTAACAGAAATAAATGTGAATAAAGGAAATTTTAACAAGAGTAACTTCAATATAATTTAAAATTTATTATATTTTAAATCCAGTATATTTTAATATAGTTAATTTTCTATTTATTTTTATTTTTGTCTATTGATCTCGACTTTATTTCTATTTCTAATTGTCAAAGAGTAAAGTACGACTAGCTAATTTATACTGATGATGACTAAATTGTAGTCGAAATACGTATTTATAATACAAAAAACTAATCAAGGTAAAGGGGGCGAATTTGAAATTTTATTTCAAAAACCTAGAGTTCTCACTAATTATCATTCGATAACATAATGTATAATCTAAAACTTCAAACTTTCTTAAATTTACATTCAACTAGCGGAAAAGCCCGAAAATGCATTCGTGCTCGCATTAAATGTGATCTGCATACAAATACAAAACTCATTTAAGACTGTTTACACCAATGTCAATTACTGTACTTGTTAGAAGTCATGACTAATTAATTAAACATTGCTAAACTAATTAAACTATATAATTTATCGCGTGTTTACTAGTTCTATGACGTAAGACAAATAAAAAAGCACCACGATGGAACTAGGCTTTAGTGCGTTCGTAAAAACCTAACCATAAAAACTTTTTTTGGAACCTGTATACGGCTTTATAGCTGGCCTTTAGAGATAATGTATGAGAGAGAAAAATCAATTATGTGTTTGAAAAGAAAAGAAAATAATTAAAATAAACCCAAAAAAATTATTAAAAAAATAATATACATGGAGTAAATGTTTTAAACAATAAATTCATAAATTAAATAAAAAATCATAATATGTTTGAAAAAAAAAACTCTCAGCATGTAGATAAAAATCAAACAATATGTATATTATTTTTCTTTATTAATTTTCCCTACATTAGGATTTTGATGACGTTTCGTACAAACTATACATGTACTCAACATCTACGTAATGTAACAGGTCATATATTTTACAACCCTTATTTACAAATTTAAAAGTATTTATATGGCACAGCAAAAATATATTCAATATATCTTATTCGTTGTAACATATACAGCGCGGTAGTGCGTCAGCCGTAAGTTTAAACATACACACCTACCGTATAGTATATTTTAAAGAAAGGATTAGAGCGATTTTTTACGCGTCTGTAACTCGGGATGGTGGCAGACCCACCATCTGACCAATCATATATACCAATCATTTTTTCACTTTTGTTAAAAAACTTGACCCTTTCATTACTTTTTGTTCCGCGCAAGATGGAAATAATGTTTGCTTTCACCAAATTTATAACCTATGGTATTAGTAAATTATAAGTTTAAGGATATATCTCGAACTTAAAGGTCTATGTTGACTTTAGTAATTTTGTTACCTTGTAGCGGTATCGCATTTTCATTAAATTATTATTATAATAACAATCACATTTAATGCGAGCACGAATGCATTTTCGGGCTTTTCCGCTAGTTGAATTTTACATATTATGTATATTTATATGTAAATTATCAAAGTTGTTAACATTCAAAGCAACCGTGATAATAGAGAGAAGTTATAGTTGTTAAGCAACAGATAAAAATGATAAATAAAATTATAATAATAATTTAATGAAAATGCGATACCGCTACAACCTAAACACAATAGTATTATTTCGAATATTCAATGGTGCAAGAGGATAATATATTCGGAATTTGAAAAGCGGGGCTAAGAGAATGTAGCCACATACTAAAATGTAGATATTCAGGATTATTTAATTGAAAATATGCTCAATTACTGTCTGTACGATATATAGTAAAGACATACATCATCATCAAGAGTTCCGTATCCCCTAGAGGACGTTGAAGACCACTTCCTTCTACATAGTTTTTATTATGAACAATTTGAATCTTGGTCCATTTCATGATGTGATCGAGCCTGTCAAACTATGATTGGGGTACAGATTACGAAATAATATGTCCAAGGGGTAATTAGTAACTGTCTGAGTGTGTAAAGGACTTGCTGCTAATTCTCAATATATTTTCTAATTTAGATACCTTTGCATTATCACTACGTATCGCCCCTGTTACTTAGGTAATTATATATGTTTATGACCATAGTAACAAGCAATAAACAAATTCAGTCCTTTTTCATAACTTCAAAAACAAAGATTAGATTGAAATCAAAATTGTCTTTTTTAACCCGACTTCAAAAAGGAGGATGGTTCTCAATTCGTCTGTATTTTTGTTTTTGCTCATTTTGTTTTTTTTTATGTGTGTCACCTCAGAACTCCGTCATTTATGAACCGATTTTGAAATTTTTTTTTTGTTTTAAAGGGTTTTGTTTCCCATTGGTCCCACCAAATCGCATTCTGATGAGGGAATCCCCGAGAAATCGAGGAAAATCCTCATTTTATATGTGATAACCGATTTCTGCGAATTTTTTTTTTTTTTTTTAAAGGGTATACTCATTCATAATGGGAAAATAAGAAAATTTTTTTAAAAACCGACTTCAACAAAAAAAAAATTTATGTAAAAAATACTGAAAATCTGTTAATACTGAAAAAAAAACGGGTAAAAAAAAATGTGTTATAAAAAACTGCACTAAAAATTAGTAACTTCGAAGTCACTAAAAAGCGAGAAATAAACTATATTTTGGCAAAATGGAAACCCGACTTCAAAAATCAAATATTCTGTAACAAAAAATGCACTAAAAAGAAAAAAAATAATTGCATATTCTTGTGTCAATTTTAGTTCACCTAAAATTTCTAATATATATGTACAATTATTGTTATTTTTGGAGGCGGTGTCCAAAAGTTATGTGAATTTCTCTATGCTGACACCGCCTCCAAAAATAACAATCATTTTACATATATATTTAAAATTTTTTGCTTAGGTGAACTAAAATTGTCACAAGAATATGCCATTATTTTTTTACTTTTTAGTGCATTTTTTGTTATAGAATATTTGATTTTTGAAGTCGGGCTTCCATTTTGTCAAAATATGGTTTATTCTAAATTCATTGCTACACATTATTTGGTTATTGTTTTTAATTTGGTAATAGTTTAGGATGTTGAGTATTTACCGGTGCGATTGCTTAAAAATATTGTATCATAAGATCCCATCAGTTTTTAAGTTAGAAAACTTTTTCATGGTTATACTAGTCAATATACAGTATATTAAAGCATTAAAGCTCTTTATAACAATAGACCGACCACGTGTATATGGTATATACGAGTATATGTATACATGAGCATCGTTTATCATTCTATTATATAATTAATGTTTTGATAACTAAACAATTTTGACTTTTTTTTTTTTTTATCGTGATAAATTATGTGTTGAATTAATAATTTTAAAAAAATAATGTAATTTACATTCTAAATATTTATTTTTAATTTATTTATAACAAAACTTTTTGTTTTTGGTTGGTTACATGCATTTATTGTTTGTGTATTCCGTATGCCACAAGTAATAATATCCATTAATTAATTTTTTGTGCATAAAATACAATTTGCACATATATTTTGATATAATCAAACAAATTATATGCAAAAAATTAATCCAGTATAGAGTTATATTAATCCAGTATATAGTGTTGGCCGTTATATAGTAAATAAATGTACTTTTAAAAACGGGTCTAAGGACGACAAACATTTTTCGTCATTTTTTACCAAAAATTCTGCAATTTAGTTCAAATCCCAAACAAAGTTGTTGTTTATGAAATTGCGATAACTTTTTGTTTTAATCCTTGAATTGAACACAGGAATTAAAAAAGCCGTAAGGTGAATTTGTCTGTGAATGTTACATTTCGTGAGAATCTAGAGATTCACACGATCAACTTTCTCGTATTTGTTATTAGCGATTTTTCGAAGAAAATGCAGCTAATGGTTTTGTAAAAACTTCTTGGTTTTCGGAAATATTTCTTCATATCGAACCTACTAAATGTCCCTTTCCCTTGACCGATTCAACCCATTCCTCAACTTTGCCTTTCAAATACCAAAAATATATCAGATACAAATCTTTTGATTGCATTTAAATTGTGACCGCTAGAGATTTCAATTACATTCAATTTTTTTTTAGACTTTGTATATGCTTATATCATATTATGTTCTCGAATAATATTCGAGAAAATGATGAAAAATACTACATCCGCTCCTTCTGCCCCAGTGCTTTATTAATGAATTATGGCACAAAGCTCAACGATATGAGTTTTTCAATGTAATCATAGCTTGTTCAGTTTTGGTTATAGAAAAATGTTTGTAGGAAAAAAAAAATCATTTTAAATCATGTCAAAAGTATGCTCCAATATCAAATTTCATTGGTTTTAAATCTTATTAACAGCAAGCTTAACAGATTTGCATTGAAAAACGAATGTATATCAAATATTATTTAAGCTATTTTCGGGTTCTCTGTTGAAAATTGATTAAAACTCAGCTGTAAGATTTTCGCAACCTACATAAACAGTTATGTATTATTTTAAGACAATTTTTCTCTTATATAGAAATACGAATGAAATACTCAGAAACTCTTCTTGAGAAACTTACAAATCAATATTTGTAACATTTCAAAACAAAATATAAGAGGGCCATTCAACAGAAAACTTAATGGAAGAAGACTTTCGACATAATAGTTTGTTGGTTGTTATCTAAAACTCAATTATGTAATAATAAAATAAATTTGGACAATTTTTTAAATTGTTTAGGGAAAAATATAAATAGTTTTAGGCATTTTAACATTTAAATTTTCTTCAAAATCATCCAACAGCCACTTTACCGAACGCATTTTTTATTTACAAAAACGCTAATACACCTGACTTTTATTTATAAACAGAAGCCTTAACACAAACATCCACATTTCTAATCTCAAAAATGACACACTTTTCATGCAAATTTTATTTCCTTATTTTACCCTCTTAGGTATTTTCATAAATGCTAACACAACTGACTTTTATTTATAAACAGAACACCAATTTCCATATTTCTAACATAAATTACAAATTCCATACAAACTTTTATTCCCTATTTAATACCCTAAGGGGATGAATAGTTATATGCATCTTAGTGCTTAACTACGTTAAGGTGCGTCCACACTTACGCGCCTTACGCGTCCCGAACCCCGAGCGGTGTGCGCGCCGCTCGCTTTTGGTTCGTTGGAAATGTTGGTTTCAACGAACGTCCGGCGATCCACGAACATAGTATTCATTTTGCATTGAAGTTGTAAACATCTACGCGACGGGAAAATCTCGTGATGATGGTGATGAGGCATTATTTTAAGGCAAGTTTGTCTAAAAACAAAAAGAAACTTCGACGTTGCTCAAAAAATTCAATCTCAAAAACCCGTTATTTAAGCCTGAAAATAATCTAAAGATATTAATTAAAATACTACATTTCAATTAATATCTAAAAAAAACAATAATCACATGCGCGCTAAAAACGACAAACCTTTCACGTTCCCGTCTAAGTATGAGCTGCGAAGATTGAAAGTGTTTGTTGAAAAAACCGACTTGAGATCGTTCGTTGTGCACCGCGCGCGCGTCCCATCCAAATATGACTAATTCGAAGCGTACAAGTGGGGCGGGTACCACGCAGCGCGCAAGTGTGGACGCACCTTTATAAACTCCTGTGCAAAATTTTATGCTTCTAGACCCACCGGTTCAGGCGTTCTGGCAGTATTTTGTGCGTTGTCTGGCAGTCAGTCAGTAGATTTTTATTAAGTAGACAATTATGGTCTGTACACTCGTATAGGGTTAAGAAAATAATTGATATTAAAATAATATATTATGTAAATGTTGGTAATTATTAACTTAATTTTTATACTTTGTATTTCCACTATAAATCATTCATGAGCTTTTTTTGCATCATAGTAAATACTGGTTAGTTTTTGATACTTTTTAATAGTAGTTACACTAACTATCAAACCAAAGAATAAGTAAACTAAACTATCATAGTAGTATTATATTTACTTATATTTATATGAATAAAGTTTGTAAATATTACATAATGTAATATATTTTACATGATGTTTATACAAAGCTCATAAATGATTACACAAACGTTTACTATTTGATCCCCTGTCAAAGGTTTCAAAGAGATTTTTTCATGCTTCATTATTTTGGTTTACTTAATACATCAGATGTCAAACTTTCAAAATGTAGTCACCAAGTTTTTTAAATAAATAGGTTAATTTTTTTGCATAGGTCAATAAATAGTTTAGTAAATAGTTGATAAATAGGTTTAACATTGGAGTCAATTAATATCGTGCTCACCCATACTTATCGGAATCCTAGAAAACTCAAGTAAAATTAATGTGCAGTATCTTTACATATAAAACAAAAAATTTCCGAATTGTTTGGAGAAACCTATGAGATAATGATGAAAGAAGATCCTAAGTAAATGTTCTTTACAACTCCAGAAAAACAATCATAAATTCAAGATTCCATACCGTTATAGTCATTTCTGACCGTTCCATGTTTATAGCCGGTCCAGATCCCTAATATAGTTTATAGTTTTTATAGAAATACCTACATTAACAAAATTTTGGAAATAAGTTATTTGTCAATTAATTAAAAATATAAAAAGCGGGACGTTTCAAATCGGTTTGCACACAATAATCCATGTTTTTAGGTAAGTTTTCAATTGTTGTATAAGTTTTATTATTTGAATAACTAAATCTTTGAAACCGCCAGAGATACAAGAAATGTTATTTTCACTTGTTTTCAGTCACTTTGAATTTTAATATTTTTATTGAACAGATATTTTAATCAAGGTATATTTGACAGGATTTCGTTGATCGGACCATTTTAAAAGTAAACCGGCAGTTTTCTTCTATTTTAATCTAACGTTTTAGTCATTATATTAGATCTTTTTTTGATAGTTCAGGTTTGTACCGTTTTCAAGATTCGATTAATATTTTTGACTGTTGGGAAAGTTTTTATTTAAATATTAAACCACTCTGTATACTCTCAGTAAAATAGTATTTTCAAAGAGTTTTATACTTAGAAAACTTTTACTACTTTCTTATCGTAGTTTAATATTATATGGTCTCCTTCTTTAGTATATATATATATATATATATATATATATATATATATATATATATATATATACCAGCATAATAAAATATTAATTTTAAACCTATAAAGAAAGTATCAAGACAAGAAAAAGAAAGATACAAGAAAAAAAGGTATATACATACATACAAACATACATATAGATAACATCATGTTGTACGAAAACGTGTATCATCGAGAAAATCTATCGTCATATTTTCAATGACTTTTTGATATATAATATCAACATAATAACAACGTTATGAAATAATATATGGTTATTATTTATATTATATATAATAGCTGAAACCCGTTGAAAAAACTATGAATTTAAGTGTTGGTCACTAAATATCAATGCTCTTTTGCATCGAATCATTAAAGTAACACTAAATTTTTAGTAATTCTTGAAACTGATAAATTGTATTGTACTGATAGATAAGATGTTCTTAAATAGGCAAAGTAGTTCTTAATTTTAAACCCCCTATATTGGCTTCTGAAACGTTTCCTCACTCTGAAAACATGTTTGCCAACACCTACGCATTAAATTACTTTCAAAGTGTAGAATTCAAAATGTTTGTATATGCTTAAACCCAGACATCGTTACAGGTAATAATAAAAGTATAAAATATATAAAGAATGCTTCAATCAATAATTATTAGGTATTTTATAAAATAGTGCATAATTTCTTCATTTTAAGCTATACAAAGGATACAAAAAAAAAAAAAAACAAATACAAAGATGTAAAAGATACAAAGATTAATTATTACACATATACAAAGATTTATTATTAAACACATACAAAGATTTAATATTGATGCTTGGTGCTATATCTGGAAATAATTGCTTGGTTTTCAAAACAGTAATTTCCAAAAACAATACAACATAATTGTAATTTATTGTTTTCATTTTTTTAATTCTTCTTCTTTAATTTTATAATCAAAATTACAACGGTTGACTAGCCAACATTTATAATTAAGAATTTAGATAGATAGATAATTTCTGTATTTAGACCATGGTCATTACAGTGATTGGTACAATAATGAATAATATAAAATAATATAAAAAAGTGTTCAAATGATTCTATAAAAACATAAATAAAAAATTCATTTTGGTTAAATCAAAATAATACCAAAAAAAAAACAAAAATAAACATTCAAATATTAAAAAAGAAAAAAATACAAAACAAATAATTAATAAATATTATCAAATATTATCAGTGGCGGATCTGATGGTTTTAACAAATCGCAATGTCTATTCATTAGTACAGAAACTTCTGAACCTCAACGATTCCATAGTAAAGTTATATATTGCGTATTGCTTACGGGTGTCGTTGCAGTTCAGAAGTTCGGCCAAATTGTTGACAGTACCCTCTGTGGAATAGTATCTTAAGAGGGCAGTCCTGAAAGGAGACAGGACAGGACATCTAAGCATAAAATGCTCTAAGGATTCTTGTTCCATCAAATTACATAATGAACACACTTCGACTGCGTCCCATTTATATAATATTCCCTTTGTTATTATTCTTATTCTCGAATGATGCATGAGCCTAAGTTGTGCTATCGAACGGGTCACATCCAGAGAGATATTATTTCGGAGGTATTGCTTGTTTTTATCTTCGGGAAACCTTTTATACAGGGTGTTAAATGTCGAAGTAAGCGGTCGACTCTGATCCTGGTCGAATAGTTGATTTGAGTACCTTGTGATGATGCTCTCAAGATCATTCTCTAGCGCGTGATAATTTTGTTGTAGCCATAAGTTTTCAAAACCTAAAGCGAAAAGTTGCTTTAATTGACTAGCCCAATTTTACTTAACCAAACTAGTAGTTTTAAGATAATTAAGAATTTAAAAATTTTATTTCGGAAAACAACCCACTAAAATAAAAAGTAACTGGAAAGTCACTACTATAATTATACCTTGTTAATATGCGTTAAATCTTAATTATCTCTCAACTAAGTGTTACTCATATAATAGAGGTGCTACGAAACATTTAAGAAAGTCTTAAATATAAGTATTATTAAGTAAAGCAACACTTAAATAAAATAAAAAAAAGGTGAGAATAGACATAGCTGCTAAATAAATTTAACGGCGTTGAGTTCAAAATTATAAAATTAAACGGTTTCGGTTAGTTATTAATATTTAATGAATATTGTAAAAGAAAACCATTCCAAGTAAAAATATAAATTCTATTTAAAAAAATACAGAATCTTGATTCCTGACCAGTCCAAGTGGCCGAGCGGTCTAAGACGTTATGTCTGCGCAGTACACCTACTTGGAAACTGGAAGGTTATGGGTTCGAATCCCGACATCGGCAGTTTATCAATTATTAAGAAAAAAAAGGGGCGGTTAATTGACTAAACTGTCGGTGTATGGACAAGAACGAAGTAACCGGCTATGCTTGAGAAGGTTTTCTGCAGTTTCCTTCAAAAACTCTAGTTGAAAATCGGCATATTTCCTACCATAGTTGGCTGCAGCCGCATATCCTACCAATTCCTAGTCTATACACAAAAATTCCTTCCACTCCACTCACATCCTCTCACCTCCTTAGTCATCATAGTGGACCTTATGATCGAAGTCCAGGGCAGTTTCTACAATCTATCTATCTATCTTGATTCCTAACGTTTAAAAACATTCCTTGCTTGTGTCATGTAAACATACATTATTAATTTTTCGATGTGTGCTTATGAACACACACACACGTAAGAAGTTATATTTTTTTGTCGTGGTTTTTAAATTTTAAATTTTAACCGCCCCTTTTTTTTAATAATTGACAAACTGCTGATGTTGGGATTCGAACCCATAACCACCCAGTTTCCAAGTAGGTTTACTGCGCAGACATAACGAATTAGACCGCTAGGCCACTTGGACTTGTGTACTCAGAGTTAGTCAAAGATTGTCTAGTGAAACTACTGGATCTGGCAAAACGGGACAATGTTAAATTGATAAGAATACCAGGTCACAATATTTTCGAAGGAAACAAAAAAAAAGATACCTTAGAAAAGAAGAGAATCGGGTATACTCTATAGGCCCAGAGCCTATTTTAGGAATTTCAAAGACAGATTGTAAACAAGTGATCAACGAGTGGATGAATGGTTAACACCGTGATGAACCAACAAAAACTCGGGAAAATACTGTTTCGAAATGCATGCAAGAAGCCATCTCTCGATCTACTCTGAATGTGAAAGTGATCAACAGGAAAGCTTCTGCACACCATAGGACTCCATAACGGATCCATTATATGCAGACTATATGGCGAGGAGGAGGAAACATCTAGCCACATCATTATTTAATGAAAAATCTCTCGGTTACAGCAGATACAAGAAAACCTAACAAGAAAACTCCTGGCTATTTCCAAAATTTAGGAGAAGCCGATCTCATCCGTGCAATATTTTTAAAATTCTATCTATATATAAAATTCTATATATAAATATATCTATCTATCTATTCTTATAACTACCTTTCGGAGTTCATTTCTAATTTCTAACCTACATAGACTCAAATTGTACTGGAATGACAATCCGTAAAAAATAAACATGAATCGCTTGAGAGTAGTCTTTGACCACAGTCATAAATACCATATTACAAAATAAGGATGCCACACTCTGACATACCGTTGGGTGTATGATAATCTAATCAGAAGAAATATAAATAAACATCGAAAAGAAAAAATACAGATGTCTTGTGCTTTCAACGCAGTTAACTTACACACTAACCAATTTATAAGGATTTCGATATTAAAACCCGTTTTATTATTTACTACTTTTGTATGCCAAGACGTTTTGCACTTAAGTGCGATTGCAAAGTGGCTTCTTAAAAAATTATTATATTTTTAAATCAATTTACCATGAAAACATTGAATCAAATCAAAGGTTGCCTATTATACACCACACAATTGACCATTAAAATATTAGGTAATATTTTTAATATTCTGTTTAAATACATTGACCATGATTTAGAGCATAACGTTTTTCAATAAAGCATATATGTAGATAAAGGTAATGCTATAGAAATTTTCATAGTGGTCAAAATGCGTGTATATCATATTCAAATCTCATATATTCCTTACGTTCCATTACCTTTTCTATAATACATGCAGAGAGTGAAAGAAGTAACCCACAAAAATCACCAAAACATATCATAAGTAAAAGAAAACGTGATTATTTATCATATATTTTAGAAATATTATAATTTACTTAATATACAGATTTTAATATGTCAGGTACCTACCTCGATTACATACATGACACTGAAAAGGGTGCGTTGGTGCTTGCTTGCCTTCTTTGCCTTGGCTATGTGCTACACTATACGATATTTTAGGTATAATATAATGTATTGAAAATTCAATACTGTGTCTTTTAAGGTACGTGATCGGAAAATATAAGCATTTTGTCTGTTGTATGCGTTTTATTTATATACGTTATATCATAGATTACCAGTAGTAGTGAAATTATAGCAAAAACAAGAAAAAATAAATGCTTACATCGAAAATCATGAATTCGGACTGTTGAGATCTTTATTGGAACCAGTAATGTTTCCTCCGTGCATTCGAATACTCTTATCAAGATCTTTTGTTTGATAATTTCATATCAAAACATTTTAATTTTCCTTATTAACATAAAAATATGACGGATTACGGATATTCATGGAGTGCTTCGTGTGTTTATTTTATCGATCCAGACATTTCGTTTACAAGAGATAAGGTAGATAAACAGGTTGCATACTCTACTCTCTTCTTAGTACACCCAGGTTAGCTAATTATTTCCACACTTAATATCCCGAAAAAGAGATTTCTTTAGTCTTTGAGTTAGTTGTTGTACTGTAAATATCTAATTTTTCTGTGTTCCAGCAGATTTTTCTTTTGTGTTCCTACAAAATTATTGTACTTTTCAAAATTTATATATATATATATATATATACATATATATATATATTTTCAAAAATTTCTGTCAAATCTATTGAGTTAAAAAAAAAATTCTTAGGACAAAAGCTTGATTCGAAATATTTCTACGAACAATATATATATATATATATGTTTGTGTATATATACATTTATATGTTATATATATATATATATATATATATATATATATATGTAGATATATATATATAAATGTATATATATATATATATATATATAGTGTTCGTAGAAATATTTCGAATCAAACTATTGTTCTAAGAATTTTTTTTTAACTCAATAGATTTGACAGAAATTTTTGAAAAAAAACCGCGACTTTTGCTGGTGACAATACATAACATTTTGAAATCATTTTTTGTTGTGGTAGCGATGCCGGAACATGTTAAATGGTCCACGGGTGCAATACGTAGAGTTGGGGACCCTAGTCCTACGGTTTTAATAGTAGAGATTTCTCCCTCTTTCCAACCGACCAAGAAGTTAAGCTGTCTAACGCGCTCTGTCTACTTGGGACTGGGAGGTTATGGGTTCGAATCCTGTTATCGCCAGTTTGTCAATTATTAAAAAAAAAGGGCGTTTAATTGACTAAACTGTCGGCGTATGGACAAGAACGATGTAACCAGCTATGCTTGTGAAGGTTTGCTGCAGTTTACTGCACGAACTCCAGATGAAATCGGCATAGTTCGTATCAAAGTCGGCTGCAGCCGCACAACGTACAAATTCCTAGTCTACACACCAAAACTCCTTCCGCATAATGGACGGGCTACACTTTATGTTCGAAGTGTAGCCCGTCCAGGACAGTACTCGCTCTCCAGTGGGAAGAAGCATAGACAGCCAATTTTGCAAATTCAACTTGAAGTCATAAGTTTAGAATACATACAAGAATTTTAGCTTTTTATCTCTTTTCATTTTTGAGTTATCGTGTCTACGGCCAGACGAAGAAACGGCCATACGAAAATGGACTAACCAGGCCATTCTATAAAAATCTATATCAATTTTCAACGATCCTTATTTTATTTAACTCATATATTGGTTTATAATGTCGTTTAGCCATTTTATCTTCTCATTTTAGTAGCTCTCAATCATCGTCTTCCATTAAATAGTTAAGCTGACTTATATTTGAGCTATAATATCCTTACATAGTATAAAATAAAGTCCCCCCAGCCGCGTATGTTTGTCTGTTCACGATTTACACAATAACTACAGCATCGATTTTCATGCTGTTATTAACAATGGATAGAGTGGTTCTCGAGGAAGGTTTTAGTATATAATTTGTCAAGTTTTTGTATAAATTGGTCCTTTCATATTATAAAAAAAGGTATAGTTGTATAATTTATTGATGTATAGGTGTATTATTTATCAGTGCATAGTAACAGATGTTCGTTGTTCTAGGTGCTGTGTGTTATACATTGTCTGCCAGGAGTGGGGATGTAGATATTTTTAGTGTTATTTATATAAGCATGCAACAGACAGCAGTCTGCATAAAATGATTGATATGTAACAGTGGATCATATATTAATACAGACCATTGTTCATATTTGTTTCGATTTCATTTGTTTCGATTTCTATTCACATAGTGAATCATTTTAAAATTAATATTAAGTTAGTTTATAGTAATAGTTTATAGTTAGTTTGTAGTAATATTCATAGATAACGATGCATACAACAAATACGTTTTAAAAATTTTTCTATAGATGGCAATGTACACAACATGAGTACTTCTAAAATTTTGCCAATAGGTGGCAGTGCATACAACAAATGTATTTCAAAAATTAATCACAATTTATCAGTTATTGACGGGAGAAAATATTATGTTACTTGGTTATAAGGGCGTTACAAAATTTTTGCGGGCGAAGCCGCGACGAGTAATGCTATTTTGCATAACGAGGAAAGATGATTGATTTTTTGTTTGTTACGATTTAACTCAAAAACTACTCAACCAATTTTCCCGAAAGCTACATCTCCTCGGAGTAACATACGCTGCTTTATATTTTCTGTAAAGAATCCGTGCGAAGCCGGAGCGGGTCAGCTAGTACTTTATAATGTAAACAAATAAAGTTTGCAGTAAACTTGTTATTGTTTGACAGCCACTGGCATGTATAATATTTGGTTTGAGGGACACAATAAAAACCTTAGAATATATAATTCAAATGGGTAGGTTGTGTTCTGTAATATTATATATATTTAATAGCATATTTCAATAATCTTTTGGAAAATTTTATTAGTTTTAACATTAGCTCTTATACGTTTGCTAAAGGTATTTTTAACTTTTTAATAATATTATTTTTAGCTTTGCAATCAATAAATATTTTGAAATGACAAAAGTTCCACAGGTGGAATCACAATATACAAATTCTAGTGCCACAATATAATGTGATCAAGTAATTTACACATGAGAATGACTCTTTACGCTGTATATTCTACTTATCTATTCCGCCTCACAGATGATGTGCGGAACATATTTAATTTTTATTTATTGTAGAGAGCTTTATTTTGTGGAACAACGTTGTTATTTATATAATTGTCAAACTTTTATTTTTCAAAGTCCACTTTACTATGCAAATGTGTCACACGTATGTGTTTATCCTATCAGCGGTTCTTTATAGTCTCATAAAGAAATGTAATGAGTGGCACCTCACGGTGATGTAAGACGTCGGATGGAACATCCTAAGGATCATTTTGTATAGATAGAGAGTCTCGTAGTGTAGAAATTACATTGTTTAATCTAGAATTGGGATGGTATTCAATATTCTATCCTTTCTGTGGTTAAAGAAACTTTTTAATGGACATTACGACGAAACGATTTCGATATTCAGATTGAAATGCTTAATTCTGTATAATACATATTTAAAAAAAATGATGATAGTAAAAATGTATTTAATCCAAATAGTCGTGACTGAATGGTTGGTTTATGCTTTGAAATTTAAACTAGGTTGAAATACAACAAAAGGAAGGAAACTTTGAATACTATATACAATTATTTTACTAAGTTTTATTTTACGGAATCTATAATCTTTATACAATAATCGAAGGGAAAATCATAACGGTCAGTATAATGTCCAGTCTACGAAAAATAATCATTATTAATAATAATAAGACAAATTTGAACTTAACCTAAGGTAAGTAATTTACAGTTTGAATTACACCTTATTAAATTATAATTGACATGGAGTGCATCGTTCCATGAAAAGTAACGTCACTGAGTCATGACTATCCAATTTGTTGATCTCCGAGAAATGATTTTCACTTCAAACATGAAAGGTGGATCTAACTGTAGTGTGTATAAGGTTTTGAATAATTGAGTGAGAAATAATTTTTACCGATAAGTATATTAGTACTTAAAAAACATGTTATTATAATAACGGGCAAGCCATATTCATGTTCATACTTATACTTCTTGTCATAGAAAATTTGACTAAAAAAAAATTTTAATGGTCTAGAAGAGCATTCTTAGTGATGAGCATGGTAATAATTGAACTAAAATAACATTAAGAGTTTAATAAACTAATATTATTTAATCTAAAAAAAATTGTAATTTAGATATTTTATAATTTAGAAATGAAAAAAAATATAGGCTTCCAACGTAGTTCAAGCCCTAATTCTTCCTATAAAAATCGAGAGCTCTACCTACTCAGTTACCTTCTCTATATATCTTCTCAACGAAACAAAACTCTAAAAATACAAATCTGATCTTCTAAAAATCTAGTATCTATTTTGTAATTTCCAAAAAAAAAAGTTAGAAATTGAGTGCATAAGA
Organism: Nineta flava; assembly: GCA_963920215.1. Taxonomy (NCBI): domain Eukaryota; kingdom Metazoa; phylum Arthropoda; class Insecta; order Neuroptera; family Chrysopidae; genus Nineta; species Nineta flava. The sequence goes on along the minus strand of OY986040.1, from coordinate 37,482,417 downwards.
AAAGCTGTAGTGATTAAATTACGAAATTTGAATACATCGTATTACTTGTCCAAAATATATGGATGATTTAACATTTTTATTTTAAAAATCAAAATTTCTAAGCTATATTTTAACAGTGTAAACGCTGTAATCATTCAATATCTGTAAATCATTCTTGGTTTTTTTGACAGATCCATGGCGTCATATCATGGCTAACATGGTTATAAAACACGAGGTATAGAAAGAAAATTAAACTGAATATAAAAAATATTTTAACGTTATGAAAATTCTTTCTAGAAGTCAAAGTATGTCATTTTGCTGATATACTTTTTCAATAATGTTTTGAAGAGTATTATTATTATGTTTAAAAAAAAATTGTTAAACTTTTTTGAAAGGTGTTTATAAACATGTGTATATAAATATAATACATTATAGGTACTATAGATTGTATTATACCATGTATTGAAAGGTGGGTACTCAATTGGTAGGTAGTCTATACAAAAGCACGTTTCATGTTAAGTGGTCACGTTAATGTTTTGGAATAGCGCTAGTGTATTATGTCAACACAGATGTCGCAAGTATACCAAACATGGTGCTGCCACCTATGTGTGTATGTATACTGCATTTAATCATAGACGGGCCTGGTATGTACGTGTTAAATTATATGTATGAAAGTATATATTCTTGTTGTTACCGTCGTTGTATATGGAACAAGCCTTTACTTGTTTTATATGTACTTAATTTAGGTAGGTTGGCGATATATACAAAACAATACGAAATCAGTGTCGTGTCTATCGGTAAAACCGAAGTATATTTTTTAACGGTTGATGGGAACAATTAGAAAATTAGAACAAAGAACAAAGTAGAAAATCCACTAGTTTTCGAAAGTAAAGTACATACTTTATTTTACTCAATTCAAACATTTTAGAAATACAGTAAAAAAAATTTTTAGCAACACAAATTAAAGTCTTAGGTTCTGTGTTTTTGAAGTGAAACTTTTTATGGATGGTAGTAAACTCACAAAATATATTAAACTATTTGTCCTTTTAGTGTTAATTGAATTTACCTACTCTGTTATTCTATTTTAGAATGCGTGTCTTTTATATATTGATACTACTGCCCAAATAAAGTTACATGATATGTGTAAATATTTAAAAAAAATTTACTAACTTCTTGAGCTTTTTTTTTATTGTTTATTATTAGAAATCGTTCAATTTATTTCAAAACTATTTGAATGATCGATCGAAATTCACTTTTTTAACTACTTACCAATATTTTTTGTAACTTTGCTCGAAGAATCAAAATATAAAAGAATCGCCTACTAAATAATATAATAAGAGAATGAGATAAATACTTAATGATATTAATGAAAAAGAGATAAGTTTCAGTTTGCCAGAGTCGTTCAGACTGTAAGGACATATTTTTCTTCAAATCAAATGAATAGTTTAATTTTATATTGTTAAAATTTAGTTGTAAAACTATTTTATTTTTAGTTATTGTCAATGAGGGTGGAAAAAACTATGCGTCATTCAAAAACTAACGGCGGTAGAATGTCAAAGTCAAATCAATTAATATCAATGTCAAAAGCCGGTGTTTCTACATTGACAGTTTTTCTAATTCCATAAAATTTGCACTTCTATGTATGCTAACAACTTTATTTTTAATGATTATTTTTAGAGACCAACTTTTTTTGATAGTTGAAACCTATTTTTAACGTCATATAGTTTACAGTAATACTAATAACTATAAGTAATCTTCTAATAACTATTTAAATGGTGTCTGAAAATTTGCTTTACGCAGCAATTTATGGTCAAAGTATCGTTGACAATTTAAAAAAAATTCCCATCAAACTAATACGTAATTTACAATTAATATTCGCACTTATATCACCTTAAATATCGTCGTTCAAGTTTTCGGTATTTCTAACATGTTCTCGCTTCAGATACTTGGTCAAACCTTCGAATATGAATTACAATATTATAATATCAAACATAAGAAAAGGCTAGGATGCAGTCACGCATGAAAAAATATTTACCATTAATCTGCGCACTACATCTAAAATACAAGCTTATTGCCAGCGCTCGCCGTAAGCACGCGACAATTTGAACAATCAAATGGGTTAATAAATTTATAATTTTTAAATATAAGACGGAAGGATTTTTCAAAATACATTTAAAATATGAAGTGAAAAAATGTCATTTGCATTTTAAATACCGATTGAAAATGAAACCATTTCAAATAAGTATTACGTAAAGTTGTCCACCACTTTGAGAAGATTGATTTTGGACGCTATGTTTGACTCAACGCGTATTAAACTTTGTTTCCTATGAAAATGAAAACCCTAATATCATATACAAAATAAGGAGAACTAATCAAAGGTACGGCACTGATTTAGTGTAAATATATATTTTAAATAATGGTTTTATATGAAAAGAATTATTTTCAAAGTTTATGAAATTCATTGATTTTGAATAATACACCCACTTTATTGTAATTTGTTTGAATGCAACGCAATAATATGTATATATATATATGTATATATATATATGTATATATGTATATATATATATATGTATATATATATGTATATATATATATATATATATATATGTATATATATATATATATATATGTATATATACATATATATATATATATATATATATATATATATATATATATAGGTATATGTATAAATTTGGTGGAGGAAACGTGAAGTTTCTACTATGTTTCATATTATTGCGTTGCATTCAAACAAATTACAATAAAGTGGGTGTATTATTCAAAATCAATGAATTTCATAAACTTTGAAAATAATTCTTTTCATATAAAACCATTATTTAAAATATATATTTACAGTATATATATATATATATATACATTATATATATACACATTATTTAAATTATTATATATATACACATTATTTAAAGTATATATATATATATATATATATATATATATATATATATATATATATATATATATATATATATATATATATACATATATATATATATATATATATATATATATATATATATATATATATATATATATATATATACTTTTAGTCTCAAAAGCAGTTGAAAAACAATTCCGAAGGGTGTTCATTAAAATAAAACGATCGAAATTCTGATTGTCAGATGGCCTCCACGTAGCCTTGAGTGGACTCCCATAGAACATCTTTGGGAGAACCTATACGACGTATAAGAAGATGAATTTACTCTCCTGGTGGCTCACAGGGGCCAATTATAGCTTTAGTGCAGGAACGCAGGTAATCACCTAAGATGTTTTCGTAGCAAACTTAATTTACAAGTGTGCCTACAAGGCTTGAGACAATCATTAAAGCCAATGGAGACTATATTAACTGTTAATAGTTTAATTCCTTTCCTTCCAAAAATCTCCAAATAAATTTTTTTTTTTTTTTTTAATTTTATAATTTATGAAAATTGGTCTTTTTTTTAATTAATATTTTTTTCTCGTAAACTAAAAGGTTTTCTTTTACAATTTTACCCCCATATCGACAAAAACATGTACGAATTTCTTCAAATGTAGTTGAAATGCAAGAAAAATAAAGATAAAATAATTTAAATGGATTTATTAAATTGCGCTGCTTTTTTTTTGCTGTGCAGTATACATAAAACTTTTCCGATACATCATCTTGAAAAACAGTTGAAAATCTTCAAACGACTGACCTGATTTTTATCAAACATCGATCCACGCGTTTGAAGGCTACAATGCAATAGACAGACACACATAGCGTTCAAACACCTCTCTTTTTACGTCGGAAGTTAATAAAAAATAAAAATAAATAATATAGGTGATTATTATTCGTGAGGGTATATCATATCTATAGCTTGCAAAACTATTAACAAAAATTTGTTTTTCCGATGTTGTCACAGAGATTATTCTAAGTATTGTTTAAGGTGCCACTCGGTACCATGGACGAGTTTTTAATTTTAATTTTTTTTATATCTCGTCCACTGTTGATCTAATTTAAAAGTTGAGAGTAATTTTGTAGGAAATAAAAATGTGTACATTTTTTTCGTGTCGTGAATATTTTACAAAAAATTGTGCAAAAATATCTCTTTCCCAGTTCATTGTTCAGTAAAAAACAGTCATGGGCAAACAGTTTCAAATGAAAGTAAATTTTCGTTCAAATTGGACAGATAGTTTTTGGAAAAAAATATGTTAGATGGACGGCAGTTTTTATACACTTTCTGGCCTACAGAAAAAAAAAGTTTTAAAAGGTTTATTATTATGTAAAAAATATAATCAAAAACCAATATGAAATGAAATGTTCCATTTTCTGGAATAATGATGGAAGGAAAAACTAACGGTAATAAATTGTAATGTATTTATTGTTAACACATGCTCTTCGTCGAATTCATCGCATCGTATACGTTCCATATGTAAAATTTCTATATGTAAAATTTCTGTATGTAATATTGATAACACCAGCACTCTTCCCATTGTTTTATGATGATGATCATGCCTCTCTTCCACTACTCTTACAATCGCTAACAATATACACTTTGTCTACATAATGTAGATAATATGAACTCTACACTCGAACATGTTATATGTAGATGAGATAATGTCGGAAAACGTTAAAACCACACTAGTGACGTGTATCACACACTCACTACCTCTAGTGTGGTTATCATTAACTCAGAACAATGATTTGATTTATCAAACATATTAAATATATACTAAAGTGTTATAATGTATCTATCTTTTATCTTTGTTGTTTATTTTATGTGTGTCCTTTTCTTTCTCTTTTTTGTGATCATGCACACACAAAATACCAGACTGTTTTAATGATTTGTCTAGGTTAATTGTTGTCAATAGTATTAAAGGGTACGACGTACTTCCAAAGAGTATGAATTTAAAATAGATTTTTTGTTGAAATCAACTTTATTACCTTGAAAATATTTTTATCTGTTCTTTAAATAGTCATCTGGGACGTAACGATCAGTACTGATTTTGATATCCAAATAACCTAAAATTATAGAAAGGTTGTCGAACTATTTTAAAATTTAATTTCATATTTTCAAGTTTTGACCTTCAAGCGCTATTCATCACTAGGATATAAGCTAAAAAGCTAAGTGACTAATTAAAAATAATTCAGTTTCTTTTAATTGGTCGAAGAGGCACAAAACTTCTAGGACAATTTATAAAAAAGTTAACACATAGTCATCCGGGTGCCAAGAATACAGTCTGCTTGTCCTAATTTCGACCGTAGTTCAGCACCAATAAAAAATCATTTTTGACTATTTAGAGGGATTTTGGTGCATCATTATTACATAAAGAATTTAAATAGAACCTTAACACACGGTAGTATTAGACATGAAAAAAAGTTGCACACATAAGTGGTTGGAAATAAAATGTCGATGATAAACAGTATTGATGTATTTTTCTCGTAATTATTATAGAAAAAAGGCTATACGCGATAATGGCTTTGTTGGTGGGGCAACCCCCTGTCGGATTCGGCTCTCGCAGGGTTGCGTAGGCCAGTGATTTAGTACAATATGTATTATCTTTTCTGAAAGTTTCATTCCTTAAATAAATGGGCATCTTTTATAACGGTTGTCGCTTCTACTATAAACCAATTGTCATGGATGGAAGTATTTGTTTATAACCATTTGTTTTTTGTTGCATTGATGTTACGATAAGTTCATCTTTATCAATGTGAAATTCTGAACTTTTCTACGTTCATCGATATGACTATTCTCATTTCTGAATTTCTATATTATCTATCTCTAGTGGGTAAAGTATTAACTAGAGCTAATAGGTCGATGTTTGCTACCTCAACCCCCTGACATATCCTTCGATCTACAATTTTCGTGGTTGCACTCTGGTAAACAACTTAGTAACTACTGCTAGAAGATTGAAATTGTAAGTTCTACCCCTACCAGAGTTCCCAATATCTTAAGACCAATATCTCAATATCTCAAAACCAACTTAATAATAAACGTGTATTTTCTAGATAGTCTACTTAAAAAGCTCCTTTGTCAAAATTTGCAAAATTTGAATCCATTGCAAAATTTGACTTTCGAAGGCTTAACAAATACTTTAGAGGTAGATTGTAAACGCTACCCTGGACGGGCTACACTTCGACCATAAGGTCCATTGTGATGCCTTAGGATGTAAGGATCTGAGTGGAGTGAAAGGAATTTGTGAGTAAATTAGGAATTGGTAGGATATGCGGCTACAGCCGACTATGATAGGAACTATGCGGATATTCATCTGGAGTTCGTGAAGGAAACTGCAGAAAACCTTCTCAAGCATAGCCGGTTACTTCGTTCTTGTCCATACGCCGACAGTTTAGTCAATTAACCGCCCCTTTTTTTTCTTTTTTCTTTTTTTTAATAATTGACAAACTGCCGATGTCGGGATTCGAACCCATAACCTCCCAGTTTCCAAGTACTGCATACTGCGCAGGCATGACGCGTTAGACCGCTCGGCTACTTGGCTGGTTAACAAATACTTTAATCATATTTTTATGTTACAATAAATTAACTTTTACATAAATAAGGAAAATCTTATTGGTCATAGATGTATACCATTTTCAAAAGCTCAGAACAATTTTACACCTATGCATCAAAAGTATGATAATGGATAGAAGATATACATGAATTCAGGAAGTAATTTAAATTATTCAACAACATATATTTCATACGTAACACCTACAATACCTATATAATAAATTCTAAAATTTAATTATATAGATAAAAAAAAACACCATCAGTTAATAATATACATTTACCCTACTTATAACAGCAAACATAACCTCTATCTAGCTTAGGCATGTAAAACTTACATATTGTTACCATATACAATTAATAATCATTTTAATAAATGAATGTTCACACGAAGTTTATTTATGAAGTAGTATAATTTTTTGTAATAGTAGATCTGTACATGAAAAAAAGGAGAAAAAAGACGAAGTGAATATGATTTCAAAATGAGCTTACATGAGCTAACGGAAAACTGTACTTAAAAAAAAGACAAAATACTAATTGCTAACCTCTACATATGAAAAGAGAAAAAAAGTGTCCACCATTGAAGTAAGTATACACAGCCATCAACTCAGTTTAGTAACTACACATAACAATGAAAATGCCCTTGATTGGCATTACGGATTGGAGAACTATGATTCCCTTTTACATTTACATCAATGATCAATCGAAAAGAACAATAATTATGTTGAAATTGATCGATGATTTATTAGATAGACCTTAAATAGACCTAAAAGTACGTAATTTTCTTTTCAGATCCGCTCCTGTATAGATTATTTTTAATTTTTTCTGTTAATTTTCCATAAGACTCCTGCTTTGAAACTTTTTTCTTACATACGTTACTCTAAATTTTCAACAAAGTTAGTACATTTCTTTGTTATTGTATAAATTTGTTAAGTTCACGCCAGAACTATTTATTGTGATGCGTTTTATTAGACACCATTTTCAGATAAATATCGACAAAAAATTGGCTCTCTGCTCGGAACTAGGAGATTGCTCGTATAAATCCCAGCGATGGCAGTTTATTAATTAAACAGTAGACGCTTAGACAAGAAAGAACGTAACTAGCCATGCTTGTGAAAGTCTTATACAGTTTTCTTTCACATTCACCTGATGAATATCGGCATAGTTCCTATCAAAGTCGGCTGTCATCAAAATCAAATCAATCAAAATCGCACAACCTACTAATTCCTAATCTACAAATTCCTTGTCTTTTATGGGTAAGTAATAAAGGCGTATATAGGCCTACTAGCCAGAATTCTACCATCATTCGTGAGTGCGAATCTACTTGAATAGTGTATGGTCAATTTAAGGCGTCTGCGTTTGTGGGAGTTTAGTTGAATCATTATTCAAGTTTACAAAATCTGGATAATGTTTACCTAATTTTTTCAGATGAAAGTGGACAGTTTTCCTTCATTCTATAACTAATTTTATTTAAATGAGAAATAAGTTTTGGCGTTTCTGCAAACCATAATACAAATTTTATCGATTATAAATAATTACCTAATAGAAGACGTAGCACGTACATAGGGAAGTATACTAAACCAGTCAAATCAAAACCCAGTGTATGTGGAACCTTTCAATATTTGCCCACTCTCACCCAACCATCTGTAGTTTCATTTAGTTCATTCACAAATTTGGCTTTTCTAAATTTTGTATTGCCATTTACCATCTTTAACCATCTTATCAAAAATACACTACTAAAGTAAACATTATACAAAATGATAAATGTAAACCGATATTCGATATATCATAAATATATCTATTGAATTCATATTTGTAAAATTCAATATCAATATTATGTGTGATATCACAAGAAAAGGTAAGAAAAATAAAGAGAACATATGCCACCATTGTTTCAAACACATATTGATACACATGAATATTTTATAAAATGAAACTTGTAATAGTTCACATATCATATTGCATGATGCAGAATCATTGTTGCTCCTCTAGTATCACGATACAGAACATAAAACTATGGAGTAGAACTATACATGAAAAAAAAAGTGTATAAAGTACAGTTCCCAAAAACATTTTTAACTCAGAAAATACAAGAATTTGGGAAAATATTTCTTTTTAATAAGAATAATAACAAGAAATAAATGCAATTTTTATGTTATAATGATACTCAGTATTCGTAATAAACTTACAATTGTAGCCATGGTAATATAATTCAATTTTACAGTGTGATAATTAAAGTTCTGGTATTTCGGCTGCCTATGAGAAGTCAATTTGACGAATTGAAAAAAAAGAAGACTCGGGTTCGTGTTCGTTCCGTAGATTTTTCGTGAAAACGTCCTGCAACTGATCCGTAGACGTTTGGACAGTCCGCTGTATGCTCGATGCGCTAGCTACGTAATCGCTTTGCGCCGTTCTTTTCCGTAGCTTTCACATTCGTTCGACATTGGACTTTTTAGGCTTGTTGGATTTCTTTCGATGCGAGCTTTCCTCTGACATTTACATTTTTCTGTATTTCTGAGGACTTTTACAAGTCATATGAGACAAAATCTTCTTTTTTTTGTAATTTTCAACTTAAGATAGATTTTCCACTCATACTCCGGCGAATATAATTGTTGTCTTATGCCTCTTTGTAGTGATCCACAAGTTCTCAACAATGACACCAGAATCAATGTCCTAGCTAGCAACACCAATTTATAACTTACTCTATACACTAAGGTAATTCGTAACTTTTCACGTACGATGCGCCTTCGATCGGACAAAAACAAATGCAGCGCGGCAGATACGTATGGATATTTTCTATCTGTTGCCAGCTTAACCATTGTAAACGACTTATTAGTAAGAAGTTATTCGAGATTAAAGTCTTACATTATTTTTTCACGCAATCATATTCGTTGCGTGTAACGAGAGATTAGACGTTTTCACGTCAAAAAGAAGATTTTATCTGATCCATTTGCATTCTAAGGTATAAAATAGAATTTTAATTGGAACTTCATAGACTAAGCAAATTTTCTCAAAGCGAGAAATTATAATGAATATTAAATTGAGTTACTTTAATTTATTAATGAGAGTATTTGTAAATTTCAATCAGATTTCTTATAGAATTGGAAGACATAATGGTTTATTTAAAATGAATTCTGTATGTATATTATTGTTACAATTTTTTGGCTACGTTATGCTACTTTGAAAGGTACAAGGTTACTCACATTAATAAACATGTCTTTCATACCATTGTAATTGATTTTCGTATTTCGTACAAACAAACAAAAACTAATAGATTTATAGTACTAAATTTATTATTTAATAATAATAATAATAAAAAACAACCTATGCATTTTATGAAATGTCTAGTTATTATGCGGAATAAACTTAATTGTTATATTTATCAATTTGGTGTGCAATAAAAATCAATTTTTAGAAGCCGGGACGGATGACGAATAAATGTTTTCCGAATATTTATAATACACAAATATTTCCTTATTTACTATGAGATATGAGGTATGGTAACCATGGAAAAATAATGCATTTTATCAAAGCAAAATTTGTTTTGTGAATAGTTCTAATAAGTTTATTTTAGCGCGCTTCGCAGTTTACGATTTCCTGAAACAGTATTTTAAGATAAGAAAATCTGTGGCTGAGAATAGATCTTTACTAGCAAAATATGAGAAAAACCAAAGAATCTTAGTTCTGGATAAAATGTCAAAGTAAAATTTCAATAAGATTAAAATAAATTTTTGTCAAGATCAAACTATTTCAAGTCTTTTTTTTCAAATTGTTTTTTTGTAAACTAGCGTCTATTTATTTCCATTGTTAGTATGATTGCCTTTCGGTTATATTATACCAACGGAAGCGACTACCGTTTACTTACTTTGACATTTAAGTAATATGTCTGAATATGTTCCGTTGGTATAATATAGCCGAAAGGCAACCATACTAACAATGGAAATAAATAGACGGTAGTTTAAAAAAAACAATTTGAAATATATGTTAATAGTAAATAAACAAAATTAATAATACAATGGCATCAAAAATGATAGTGAAAGATCATATGCATAGTACTACCATAACATCTAAGGTAGCTCAGTTGGTAGAGCATTGGTCTAGAATGCCAGAGGTCGTGGGTTCGACCCCCATTCCTAGATGTGAATGATTTTTCATATCAAGCATTTAATGTCAAAAAAAATGTTATTTCAAATCTATTTCAAATATAATAATCGTAGTCATTTTATATAGATGTTCTGCAAATATTGAATTTCAAACGGTTATATGCCATATGCATTACTAACCCAAAAAGAAAAAGAAAAGCCAAAAAAAAAGTTCAAAAGCCCGAGGTTGCCCGTGCTTTAAAAATTCGTATACAGTGCAGAGGAAGTTTATGTCAAATAATAATTATTTTTTTCTAAATTTTGACAGTTCAAAACGTCAATTTTTTTCTGTTTTAAATTTATTGACAAATCGTTTATTTCCAAATTTTTGTTAATGCAGGTTTTTCTATAGAAACTATAAACTATATTACGAGTTCTAACTGTCAGTAAACGGAATTTTGAACTTCTGACAATTTTTCTGGAGTTGTACGAAATTTACCTAGATTTTTTTTATCATTATGTCGCTGCCGCCTACAGTTTTTTCCAAACAATTCGGATAAACATAATATACAAAACATATTTCCCTTTTATATATATTTAGAGATAATAAGTGTTTATAAATGCATAAATGAGACTTCATTGAGAATAGTTCTTGAATTACAATTTTATTTTTTGCTCATTTTTTGCTAGCTAAAAATGAGAAATGCCCTAAAATCTGGATTAAGCCGCACACTTAAAAAACTCTCAAAACGAATATCACAAGTGTCTTGGACAAATTTTAGTAATATTAGTAGACACATTTTAGTAGTATTTAGGGTTTTCATCGAATTTGAGTCATTTTATGTTCAAAAAATAATATACACTTGGGAGTAGTAGCAGCGGAGTAGGGGGGGGGGGTGAAGTCTGTCAAGTAGGCCTTTATACACCTTTTTTTATCGATCCGTAAAGGACAAGGGACATTATACGTAGCCGACAGTTTAGTTAACTAACCAGTCATGAATTTTTTTTTAAATTATAATTTAATTGACAAACTGCCATCGCTGAGAACCGAACCAGCAATCTTCCAGTTCCGAGCAGAGTACCTTTAACAGCTCGAACACTCAGATTGGTAATATTAAACACTTTCTTTCTTGACGAGTATATTCATGATCTGATAGACATTTAAGATAATTCCCAAATGTTTTTTGTTGCCAATAATAAACGTACTCCATAGATTTACGTTACTTTTAGAATGAAAAATAAAAACCCATAAATAATTTATTTTTAGATACATTTAATAGTGAAGTCAATAAAAATTATTATTCACATTGCATGAATTTAACATAAAATATTAAAATTTATTATGAACTATATTTTTAGATTTTTTAATATTTTGTTATGATTTTGGTAATAATATTTTATGTATATATTTATATTTGATATTTATATGCGTTGTATGTGGTTAATTATAATTACTAATAATAATATTTTTGCACTTAAATAAAATATAATATGATATAATATAATATGATTTTATTAAAATTATCTATTAGTACAATACAATTAATATTTTACTGTTAAAAAAATAATTATGCAGAATTTTCCACTAGTTAGACATATAGTCTAAGAACCCGTGATTGCCAGACCTTCCTCATTTTATAAAACTGAATGACCAGCGACTATGAAGTTTGGATCATTGTGGCTTTGGCAGGTAACAGGTAACAAAGGTGTATAAAATTGCTACTAACTTTCGTCAAAGTATACAGCATAATTTTTATATATTTTCTTCGGGATAATATTAGAAATCACGACATTCATTGCCAGACTTTGTATGGTGGCAACCCCCAGCCAGACACCCAATGAATTAAAACAATGTAATTCTACTTTCGTTATAGTATAAACGCCGAATTTTGTATATGTTACTTGGGTATACAACTATTAATAGCTGTTTCCTAAGACAGTTTTCTCAACATTTTGCCAGACAAAGTTGAAGGTCATTCGTAGGTGCGTGCACGAGGCAATATACATACAAGCATCAACTTAGTAGCTGCGTCAACTTAGCGAATTTCTTTTGAATATATAAATACTTTCTATCAGTCACAATTTTAATCTGATCAAAATGAAATGTCGTATTTGGTATAATTTTGGTATTTGCAAGGCCATTTTATTAATAAATGGCATAGGTCAAAGACGAAAGGGTTGCGTAGAAAAAGAAGAAAACACAAAACATAAAATATCTGTCTTAATATTAGAACAATCGAAAAATTTATAAGAAGTAAAGTTGTAGAAAATTTTGTTTGCTATAATTCATTTCCTGATCATTTTTGCTCCAACTCTAATGGGTACAGAGATATTTATAATTTTCATATAACTTTCAATCTTATACTGTAAATATTTCTGTAAATATTAGTGAACAGAAAAAATGATAGAGATAAAAATTTAAGTGAAACTAACTTACTTACTTCTGATAAAATTTCGATATTTCGAATATTAAGAGAGATATGCCAAATTTTGTGTTTCCCCATCGCTCTAAACTCTACCTTCCCCCTTGACAATATCTCTGATGTTGACTCTGATGTTACCCATTAACAAACTTCAAATACCATATATTTAATATATAGTATATTTAATAAAACAGCCATAATAATTTAGTCTTCATAATCCGACCGGACCTCTTTACCTTGCCATTTTGCCTTGGTAAATGAAAACCCTCAACACCATAAATATTTTGAATATACACATTTTGTACATGAATAATATTTCAAATCAAGATTTTTCAAGCCCGCATTAAAATGCACTGCAATTTTATTAAAAATTGTGTAACATTGTTGCTAAAATATTGGTAAATAACGTTTCTATAGCATGATACAGCCATAGAACTGGACGCGAGCTGTGTTAATTTAATTAAATGATTGATAATCAGTAAATAAAATTCCAAATTAGTATCAATTAATTACAAAAGCCATAAAAATCCTGTTTCAGACTTAGTTCACAAAAATTATTCACAACGAATAAATTTCAATCGGACCAAAATCTAAATGTATAAATACAGAAATTTTTTAGTGTTCGAAGTATTTATTTATTATTTCTACTTAAATATTTAGATTTTAAGCAAACATTAAAAAAAATTAATTCTACTTTATTGTATTTTTTACTGAAGACTTATAATGAATTCAAACTTTTAGGGTTCTATAGTAAAAACAAGAACCCTTACTGTCACGTTTGTCTGTATGTCACAGCACTATTTGCAGACTATTAGTGCTATTAATTCAAATTCGGATTAGACATACATAAAAATTTTTTATTTTTAGTCCAAATTTTTGCAATAATAGTTTTGTAATACATGCATGATGTAATCCTAAACACTAGCCATTGGGATATCAAAAATTCAACACTGAATATATAATTATATATAAATCTAGCGACATACATTTATTTGTAAGGGGGAAAAGAGGCCGACAAAACCATATATTATGTCCGTTAATGTATAAAATCAACAATCAAAAAAGTATATATACGGTTTACCATACATAGGGTTGCAATTTTAATAACTCAATGGCTAGTATTCAGGATTAAAGCCTGAATAAAAGTATCAAATGAAAACAACTTCTTTACACTTACTATGGCAAATATACGTTTCGAGCAAATCTTAAAATACTGAAGTGAAAAACTTACACATCATAGATCTCTGATCACATTGAAATGCGTATGCAAGCTGTCCGTGATTCTATGCTCGGCAGATGCATAATATTTACACTTCAATTTTCTATCCGCACATATTTATTAACTTCTTCAAAGTTACAAAATAAAATCTTTAAAAACGCATATTAGTTGATATTGTTGAATTGGTTTATCAAGCATCGTCTGTCAAGTATCGAGCGTATGTGAGGAACTATACTTTGACACAAGGATCCGTCTATGTAATATAAAACTTTAAAGTGGAAATTTTTGTTCAAGTTCCGTTGTTTTTGAATGTCGAAATTGAAAAGAAAATTCCTACAGCTAACGTTGCTAGTAATGCAATTTTTGTTCAAGTTCCGTTGTTTTTGAATGTCGAAATTGAAAAGAAAATTCCTACAGCTAACGTTGCATTACTAGTTTATGAGGAACCGTGTTCTAACTTATAAAAAGTTATACAGAGTGTTCTATAATTCATTCTGGAAAACTATACCACGGTATAAAGCTGCAAAATAGTTTTTCGATTTGACTCTTGGTTTTTGAGATATTATATTTAATTAAACATTAATAATAAATTCAACAAACATTAATAATAATCACATTTGCATTTTTGAATTTATGCGGATGTCGCTACACAACTCCGCCAATCACAGAGCGCATAGTGTAAGGGGATAGGGCCACAGTAGTGGAGAAGGGCCATGCTAGAGTAGCGACAATCAGAGCTCTCAATAAGTGTAGCGACACCCACAAAATGGCTGAATTTATTAATGTTTAATGAATTATATCTCAAAAACAAAGTGTAACATCGAAAAACTGTATAACACTTTTTTGTTTGTTTATTGCAGCTTTACACCGTGGTATAGTTTTCCTGAATGAATTTCAGAACAGCATGTATATGGAAAGTTCATATATAAATTTATGAACTGCATGTTTGAGTACGGATTACGGAACCTTACACTAAGCGTGATACGACATGCTCTTTACCGATTTAAAATTCAATTTGTAGTTTTAAATATTTATATTATATTAAAAAGTATTTGTGTAATTTTGAAATAATTATAGACATTTAATAAAAGTTAACTATTGTAAATGCAGTTCAAACTAAAATCAGAATTTATTTTAAACTTATTGTGAAATAAGTTTTTGTTTATTTTCGTTTGTTTATATGATACAGGTAGCTAAAAAGTAAAATGTACGAAAAATTAAAAACTCGACTAATTAATTGAAAAGATAAAAAGCTTGTATTTGATACCCATATTGTTATAATTACATATTGTTATAATAACAAAATATTTTATCCCTCTTTTTTTTTTATTCGCAGACGCCATATTTAAATATTATACCCTATGTCACTATCCCAATTAAGACGAATCTAACAATACCTCATATGCTAAATTCAATCAAGCCGTGTACGCTACAGAGCCTGCCAAATACACGATCATCGTCAAATCTTATTGTTTCCTTTTTACAACTTTATATAAATTTTCCAACTTCGTTTTCTTTTAATTATGTGTTGAGATACTAAAAATTATTTTTATAATTTTCAAGACAACAGAGTGTAGGAAAATAAATGAAGGTTGTTTGATTTTACATCAAATTTTAAGACAATTCGTATGTCCAAAGAATTAACCATTTCATATTTATGATATTTAACACTAATCTAAACAAGAAATATCTATGATATTGAACACTAATCAAAGACTTATAAGAAGAAAATATTCCGTGTCGAAAATTAATTTTGCCGAAATCAAAAACATAATTCAAAATAAATATGTATCTGTGGGAGGTGGTAGTTAGTACCTATCTAACTTCATACAATACGTTACTATAATTTTATATACAAGTTATTATCATAATAATAATTATAAATATTACACATTTTATCTTGTAAAACCTTATGTTCAATTCCCATACGGGTAGTGGTAGAAAATATATGAACAACATAGTCATAATATTATATCCACCACGTTCTATCCAAAGTGTAAGTAATATTTAACTATTTTTACAATCATACACAAAAAAATACAATTAAATTTCATTCATTTTAAACACAGTGTGTATAAAATTAAATGTTGTTAGCCAGATTTATTCGGCTACCATTTGAGGATAACTAGGTGTAGTTTGTAGCGGTAATGCTCCTAAAATCAAATATGCTTTTTTTTAGCAACCATTGCTCCGCAACTCTCTTCTCCCCAAGTTACCACGGTAATTGTGATTGTTTGTTACTTTGGTAACTATCAACAAACACAACGTGACATTCATTCTATGAATTAATTTTCATAAAGATAATTTTTTACTTTCTTCGTTGTCTTTTCGTTTATTATTTGTGGGATATATCTATATTCTATATATATACATCTATATTCATCCAACATCCTACAGGTTTTTTATCTTGTTCAAGTTTGGTAGAAAATCGTTTTAAATAAATATATCCGCGATCGGGTAATATGTTAATATTATTATATTATTATTCAAATATCCAAAGGTGTAGGCCAGTAAGATATGGAGTCCACCAGCTGATTTTCATCGGTCAATTTTTTTTTTGGATATGCGTGCGAACCCACAATTTGCATCCGAGACAGATTTCTTTTCACAAAGACCAAATGACTCGAATTAAACCTTTTAAAGTAATAATCTTCTTTTTTTAATGACAGGATAAACATATTTTAGCCCGTGGTTCAAAACTCGGTAGATATTTATCAACTTTAATCAATTAAATAAATATTCAATGAATGAAGAAAAAAAAAGCTATAATGAAAATATTTATTATTTCGTTAATTTACTAAGGAGCCACACTCCCATGTGAGGAACCGGAACCATATCACGGGATAATTTGAAAACAGATTACCTCTGCCATAAACGAATGGGTGGATACTTCTATGAATAGAAAATGGAAAACTACAGCAGGCTACAAACAATCCAAATAAATGATAGCTGGGTATCAGCCTGGCTTATTCGCAAAAACAGGAAAGAGGCAAACCTCCTGGTTGGAGTGCCTACTGGTCACTGCAGGCTCACAGTGTATCTAGCCTATATGGAGTTGGCCAGCCTATTGGCTAGCATATTAGAGCAGATCGCACTGGACAGTGCGATCTGTCCAGTTTGTAACGGGGCGGATGATATATACTTCCACTTTTTGGAAAAATGTCCCAACACAGCCAGAATGAGGGAGGCACCTAGTCTTCGGCTCAACCGAAATGGGGAAAAATAAGTTAAAACAACCTAAGTGGAGCACTGTAATAGCAAGATTCTAACTCCAGTGGTTACCGAGAAGATAAAAATTCGACGTAAAATAAAAATCATTTGCTTTGTATAGCTAATTTATTTAACGATAAAAAAGCCTCTAAGTCACTTCCTGAAGAGCTAGAAAAGTGACGGAATTGACAGAAATGATAGAATTTGCGCTTTTAAAACACATTTTAGTCATATAATTTACTTACTATAAGGTATACTTACTATAAGGTATACACCCTCAAATTTGTATACACCCCTGCCTGCAAATAATTTGAACTAATTGATACATTCTAACCCTTAATGTATGGAATATTTATATTGTGTTTATTTGAATAGAATGAATTAACCACCTAAATATTTTATAAATATGCATTTTAGAACAAAATGTTTGAAACAAAAGTTACACATTTTTAAAGGTGAAACATAATGCAATAATTATATTTGAGATTCATTGATCCGTACCGCGTGGTATATCTTATCTTTTACTGTGCAACATAGGGAAAATCTTTAAATACAAAAAATGTTCATTCTCATAAAAACAAACAGCTTTTAGTTGAAACTTTTCTTCGTGTATTCAATATTTCTGGTATTATTTCTGTTTAAATATAAACTTATAGCAAAAAGTATTCGTATCTCATCGAAAATATTACTGTGTCCCATTCCAAGGTTTTTCGGACTAGCAAATAAATATTGTGTATATTATATTGATAATAGTGAGTTATTTAATTAAATAAATTTATAAAATGACTTATTACTCGAACCTAGGCGGTTCAAGATATTTGGGAAATATACAATAATATTAATTTTAGTACAATAAAATCAGTTTTATTACGATTTGAGATATATTATTTATTCATTTTTAATCTTTGATATTTTGAAAAAATCGATTTATGAACTGCGCACTCTATCAATAAGTATCATGTCTTCCTTGTTGATTATATTTTTATCTTTATTGTTACATATTATCATTTGTGTATACTTAAGCGTCACAATACAATATTTATGTCAAATTCCATTAAGGTTACTTAAGACATTAAAGAATAAGCTTTAAATAAATAAGCTTTCATTTCAATTATCCCAAAAATTAACTGTAACTACATTATTTTTAAAGTTTTATAATATTCTACAACCATTCAACTATCAAACATTGATGCCATCTATTTTAAGACAGCCTGTACAAATGTATTCTCTTATTTTATATATATAGGTATATATATATATATATATATATATATATATATATATATATATATATATATATATATATATATATATATATATATATATATATATATATATATATATATATATATATATATATATATATATATTTATATATATACATATTTTTTCAACTTTGTGTGAAATATACGAAACATAAATATAATTTACGTGATGATACGTGCTTGGTGTTTATACACGTTTATTTTAATAATAATATGGTGAGTACATCTCATATCAGAATTATTATTAAGTTTAGAAAAGTGTTGTCGTGACTTTTTCGTAGGGTAATTTAATCTACCACTGAATAAATTCCTTTTTTTTTCTTTTTGTATTAAATAAATGAATTTGTTTAAATTATAACGAATGGTTTCAACATTAAACTTTTTTTTTATAATTGAAAACTAGGTTAGTTATTTTTATTTAACCTCATGATAACTTTTGTCCCATATATGAGACAAAATATTTTAGGTACGTTGAAAACAATTTTATAATTGATAGATTGAAAAACTTTTGTTTTTCTTTAATCTATTTGAGTTGAGTATTATAACTATCCAATGATAAGAAAATTTAAAACAATGTTTAAATGTCCCATACACGGGACATCAGTTATCATAGGTTGTGATTTTCTCTTTTTCTTTCTTAAAATTGAATGTCCCATATTTGGGACAAAAGTTATCAATGGGTGTAAAAATGAACTAATGTGGCTGGTAATCATGAGGTGAATAGAATATTTTCGAATCATTCGTATTATGAAAGGATTCTGGAATGGATGTTGATTTTACTGATTTATATTACCGATATTTAAATGTCGTAGAATATTTAAGTGAAATAAATATACGGTGTATTCATTTTGGGCGCTTACAAGCTTTTAGAGCCCACGCTTATAAGTGCAATGTACTGGCGTACGTGTTGGCTTATGAAAGCTGAGTCTACTTTTAAAAATGCTACTTTTAAATTTTTAGAATTTTAAGTACGTGTAAGCGTCAGTTTACTTCAATATTCAATATGGCGGATGAAAACGATTTTGATATTTTTCAAACAATAAAATGTTTGTATGAGCTTAACTTCAAAAGCCCCTAAAAGCAAACCAAAAACAACGTTTGATGGTGCTGAAAGCGCGTAAGCGCCCAAAACGAATACGTTCATATAGTGTTCATATTATGCCATCGATATACAAGTGTTTTAGTCATTATTGTTCTGTAGAATAAATTGTAAATTTGCATTAATTAATTTAGTTACAATTGGCTTATGGTCACAATGGACCATAAGATCAAAGTGCAGTACTTTTTAGACCCCTATCGATCTATCTATCTACAATGGAGATGAACATAACCCATGGAGGTTTGTTTGTATTTAAAAAATTATACATAAGAGCCACGTAGGGAAAGCGATGTTTCTCTGAGGAAGGAATTATAATGATTAAGAATATAACTTTCCATGACGACAATCAATGTTATTAAAATAAATATGAGAGGGGAATATGAATGAAAATTTTTTTTCACATTTATTTTCAGAATATGAAAATACTGTTAATACTGTAATAATATTTAAAAACGAAATTAAAATCCGACAAATATCAAGGAAGCTATAAGCTTTTAAAGATTATTATCTGTCTCTTTCTTGCAAAAATACTTAAAACGGAGTTTTACGTGTATTTTAAATGGTGAAAGTGTAATATGACGTCACATAACATATCAAGAGGGCTATCACCCTCTTTGTCTAATCGGGAATTTCAATCATTCATATCTCGCTTATTTTTAAAGTTATTTACGAAGTAATTTTACATTGATATTTGTCAAGTAAACATGCTTTAATTCAAGTGAAAAAAAATTTTCATGCATATTCCCTTTATATTCTTGATCTATTTTGTCTTTTAACAAACTTTATCTTTCAAATATCGAAAGCACAAAGCATACCAAATTTCATCCCGCCAAATCGGAGAAGGGAAAAGAAGGGTTTACAGATAAAGAGAAGCACAAAATTTGGTATCTCTCAAATAAAAAAAATATATAAGAGGCATTAGTTTTACTGTTGGTAAAGTTAATGATGAAATCATATTCCAAAATGACGTTATTAGTGTGAGTCCATTGAGTTATCAGACAGTCACGGTTTCCTTTTATATTATACGCTTTTTATTAGTTTCACCTGTATGTATGTTTGTATGTATGTATGTATGAACTACGCATGCGTGCAGTTCCAGAGACTTACTCTTTGATCGGGCACTCAGCTTAGCACAACCGCGTAGTGACTCTTATGGTAGTTGCGTATTGTTCCATATACATACATAAATGTACCGACAAATCTAATACGCATACTATTATTATTTCATAATATCCATAATATAATGATAACCATGATTTACAAATAAATTATAGTTTAAAAAACTAAAAAACACGCTTTTATAGAAACTTAAACTAAAAATGAAACATAGTTTAAAAAAACTAAACCAAAAAATAATAGTCTAAAAATAGAAAATAAAATTTAATAAATTTGCATTAAGAAAAGTGTAAATAAGAAACAAATATATATTAATGGAAAAAAGCGAGGGGTGCATAGTGTCATAGTTATACACTATGCACCCGCGGGTGACACTATGCACCCCACGCTTTTTTCCATTAATATACATTTGTTTCTTATTTACACTTTTCTTAATCCAAATTTCTTAAAGTTTATTTTCTATTTTTTAGTTTTCTATATTTATATTTATAGATTTTCTATAAAAGCATGTTTTTTTAGTTTTTTAAACTATTATTTATTTACAGATACATACTCGCCTTTGTAATCTAGTTTAATAACAAAAGCGTGTAAAAAAATAAATTTATATTAATATATATATATATATATATATATATATATATATACCTTCGTATTATTATTTTGAATTTGAACGTTATTTTAATTATATATATATATCGTGACGCTACTGAACGTAAACATATAAAGTAAAATAGGTGAAAATAAATCGGATTTATACACATCATATCATTCCATATACATTTATAAAATATTGTACTTTTGAAATAATAATGCATACATAATACATGTAGTACACTTTTAGATTTCATTAGTTTGTTGTTAGTTCTAGTACGGCGGCATGGCAGGACAAAAATGAATGTCTTGATTTATGGTTCAAGCAATTTAAATTGGTACACAGGTTCATTGAACCCCATACTTTAAAAGCGGAGGTGTTTCCCAAGTGATGGATATTAAAGGAGGCTCCTTTAGGGGGTTGAAATGGAGCTAAAATGGAAAATATCCAAAAACTTTGAAGATTTATCGAAATCATTGTGGTAAAGTAAATCAAATTATGAACAAATGTCTCCAAGGTTTTTATACTTTATGTATATATAAAGCAACTATAAGTTTAGTCCCGATTACCGTACAGTGAAAATATTGATAGCAGGAAAAAATTTTTGGTATACGTATTAAAAACATGACCTAATTGGACAATCCATATACCTGTCTGTTCGATAATCCAAAAAGGAAACGACACAATAACTCAAAAAGAAAAAGAGCTGACGAGCTGCAATTTTGTTTGTGTGTTTTAAAGCTAAAAAGTGACTTAAAGTTTATGAGTGAGCACAATCGCATCATGAGAAAGTTTAGTCGTGACTTTATAGGTGTTCATCGGATGTCGTGAATGTGCAAAATCGGACCATGTTTGTGCAAAACTGCCCATCTTTGAAACCGTAAGAGATGGCATAAAAATTTAAAGACAAAAAGTTTTCCTTTTTTTAAAATAAACAACTTTCATTTGAAACTTTTTCTCATAAATTCAGTATGTATTAATTTAGCAACTAATTCAGTTAGTTATTATTTTACTTATTTTTAATTTGATTTGCATTGATTTTAGTAACAAATATTTCCGATAAATCTTATAGATTTGGAGATATTTGACATTTTACATCCTTTTTAATCTCGTAAAATCTTTAATAATACCTGCACATTTTGGAACACAACTTATTTTAAACAGGGTGTTTCTTTGCTAGAATCAAAATTCAATAATCCACTGTAATTAATAACCTATCCTCCGTACTATTATGTTATGTTGTGAGGACATTTTCACTTGTATTATTATGTTGATTAATTTTGGTATTTGGAAGCAATTTGATTTCATAACATTCTTATTTAAGGTTTAATGTGCAAAGTATTAACGCACATTATTCCTTTTTATAAGAATATCATATCATAATAATCATATAAAAATATTGAACTCAAAAGGTTGAGTATACTCAATTGGTACGTGATTTTTAAAATTTAGTGTCAACGTCACACAAATAAATTATGTATCTTTAAAAAATATTATTTATCTCTAGTGATATTCAAATGCATTTTTTTAATTAAATTTTCTTTTGCATCAATACAAGGGTGTATGATAAAGATTTTGTAGCCTCTTCGATTACTAAAAAGTTAGTCAAAATTTATAAGTATGAATGTCGTCAATAACAACAAAAAAGAGTAATGTTTAAAAAAGCTAGTAAGCTTGTTTTAAAAAACGTTCGGGAAAAACCGAATATAACTGCAGTAAATATTGAGGCATCATCAAGCAATATAATGTTTCCAAGCTCAAGTGATACAAAACTTCCTTGAAATTTTACTATTCAGTTATCTGGAAATTTGTAAACGTTCTTACGTAGTATAAAGTATCTGCTTCGATTTAAACAATATTTTTCTTACCTTCCTGCACTGTCTGTTGTACTGTTTGGCATTTTATGATTTCCAGTCGGAACCTAAAAAAAAAAAATCAAATTAAAAATTCACGCCCTTGATACATTGAATAGTGATAATGTTTAGTTACTGGCCTAAAACCACAGGTCTACGAAGTACCACGTCATTAATTAATATACACAAGTCTTGGATATTCGTTTTGAATAGTAAAAATACTAACATCATGTTTTAGTAAATATTTAACTTATGAAACAGAAAACGCGTTGAAAAATAACAACGTTATGCTTATTTTATCTAAACTTTTAACTCTGCCCTTTTATTGTGTTAAGAAAATTTTACATGCATATCTGTCTGTACGGTCTCGAAACGTCACAATTTTAGTCTACGAAACGTTTCTTAAACTTTAGTTTAAGAAACGTCACAAAAATGTTCTTCTGGTATTTGAAAGACTAAGTCCAAGGGTAAAGCGGGTTTAAAGAGAGGGGAATAAAAAAATTTGGAATATCTCTTAATATTAGTAAAATGGAAAAAATTCAGATGCGTCAAGTTGTAGTAAATTAGAATTACGAGAATTTATCCCCTGATCATTTTTCTGTAACTCTAATATTTAAAAAAATATTTACAATTTAATTGTAATGAATTTTAAATGGTCCACAAAGTACTTTAAGGGTGTATGCATCTGCACACAATGGCACTTCATAACGGATCCATTATGTGCAGATTGTGTAGTGAGGAGGAGGAAACATCCAGCCACATTATATTACTACGAGTTACATCAGATGCAAGATATTCAGTTCATCTCACCCCGAATATATGAACCTTCAGGAAGACCTGATCAGCAAGCTCCTGGCTATTGCCAAAATATGGGAGAAACGAATCTCGTCAGACTGAAATAAAAGGGGGAGCACAATGGGCCAGAAGGTCGAAGGCGCAATTCGTTTATATACCCCAAGATATATCTATCTTAAGGATGTACGAGCACTGTGGCTTCGAAAAGATTAAGGCTTGATTTTTTTGTAGTTCTGACGACGGTTGCTTAATTTCCAGAAATCTCAGGTTTTTTTCTTAAATATCTTCTTTTAGGCCCGGTATGACAGGCTTAACTTTTAATTTTAACTTACGAAAAAAACTAATAAACATTATTGTAGACTTTTATGAATGTACTATATATGATTTTAAAGAATTTTATAAATGGACTATTATCTAGTGCTTGTACATCCTTAATTTCATAAAATTTATAGCTCTTGTCTCTAAAAAAATTCCCTCATAGCTCCTAAGTGTCTAATTTTTTTTAACAAAATCTAAACTTTTAATTGCAAAAAGAATAAAATTGTTTTTTAAATGAGTTACTCGCAACAAAAAGTACTAAAACGTCTTTAATCGGTTCTGAGAGGAATGTGAAAATACGAAAAATATTATTGCAAATATTGCCATAAAATGTTTTCTTCCATTTTCGTGTTAAAGTGGATATAGAGATATACATTTCAATTTCTGTAAGATAAGTTAAAATATAGAGAAAGACGAGGTTCGTGTTCTCGCCGTAGATGTTTCGTGAAAACGTCCTGCACATGATTCATAGACGCTTCGACTGTTCCTGGCCATAGTATACCTGATTGGCCAGCTACATAATCGTTTTTTCCATTTCCTTTTCGACACTGAAGTAGCTCTCGCATTCATTCGACACTGTATGTTTTAGGCTCGTTGGATTCCTTGCAACCTTGCTCTGCACGACATTTTCTTTTTTTATAATATGCGTTTTCCAAGCATATTTACGAGTCATTTAATACAATTCAAGCTCTTTACAATAACACCCATATAAATGCCCTGGCTTAACGCGTTTCAACGCTGCACCAATTTATATCTATACGCAAGGCAAAATCAAAACCATTCTCGCGCATGCTTGATTAAGTCACGAAGTTATTAGTAATTCTAATCTGACGGTATTTCTTTATACAAGAATGTTCGACCAACCATCAGTGTACCGAGCAAATAGACGATGTCATGTCAATTTTATGTCAAATCATTTTTGGAGCTTAGAACTACCTGCATGAAAAGTTTCAGCTTTTTTTATATGTGACTATAGAGAATATCGGATATTCAAGAAAATAGCATATTTAGATGTTGTAAATTAGAACACTAAACGTTAAGATTTATAAATATTATAAATAGAAATTGTATATTTTTTTTAAATATAGAATTTCATTAATGAATAGTCCTATTAAATATATCTCAAATAGTATTAAATATTTACACAATGTAATATAAAATTTAAAAATATTACTTCATATAATAATGATAATGTGTTTTTGTATATTTCAAATAATATTTAATATTAACATTTTCGAAAATTGATAAAAGTTATCAAAATAAGAAAAAGTCACATGAATACGAAAATGCTTTGTTTTCGAAATCAAGTTCAATGAAGGTCTTGGAAACAGTGGCAAAACAATTGCATTTTCGTTAATAAAAATTCATTAAATATTTAAAGTCGATAGTATTCATCCAAATGGTAAACATTTTACATGAACTGATATTAAACATAGCTATGTATGCGAGGCCTAAAAAGGGAATTTTTCATATTTTTTTCTTTGTTTTACCTTTCAGTGTATTCTAAATATGTAGAGTATTTTAAGTCTAATCTAGTAACTATTTCCCTAACGTAACAAAAACCACTTTTGATTGTAATATTTTGCTTCCAGTTTCTTTTTAAAACTATACATTTTAATTTGGTTAGCTTGTGAGTTCAATGATGTATTTTAAAAAAGTAATTAGGAAAGGAACTGTTTTCTTGATTTTTTACTCTCTGAACTAAATCAATGGAAACTACGCCATGTATGACATACTGACCCACAGTCTCCGTTGCGTAACTCAATCTTTGCACATTCCAGCCCTATTATTCCACATCAGAGTTGTTCGGTGATCATAACAACGGTTCGGCAGGTCTTGTGGCCTGATATAATTGTTGAAAATTTCCACAGTTGAGTAGATCGTTATGTAACAAGTGGATAGAGTTCAATTATTGCACGGATTCTCATAGAAAACTATACAATTAATATAGCCATAGCTTCAAATATTATATGATATGCATCGCTGCAATATGTGTAAAGATATTTTCTTAAAACATCACTTTCAACTTAAGCCTGTAGATATACTTCAAATTAAAAAAAATAAAAGAAAAGAACAAAAAATAGTAAGAAACTTTATTTGATTTTATACTCGATATATTCATTATCAATGCATTTATTTGCAACTGGTTATTTTACTTTTCAACCACGTACAAACGTATAAAAATACAAAGTAGTGTATAAAGATGCTATGTAGTATTGTAATTAACAGTTGTTATAGATGTTTGAGCTGAAATTGTGGCAAAACTAATTAGTTTATTAACTTTCAACAAAAGTTGTTGATTTTATAAAAAGGAACATTCTTTGTCTTTTCCTCTATCTGTTACTTTTAAATTTAAACATTTTCGCCCCTTGCGAGAGACCTCACTGACCGATTTTACCCATTCATTATGCATCACGTCTTAGCCTTAGAACAGTGAATCTCAACCACTATGCCGCGGCACTTTTGTGTTTCGCCAAATTTTAGGAATTTACACAATAAAGTATTAACCAACATTAAAACGAAAAACGATCGAGACTGTTAACTGTAGAAGGCGATATGAGAGTAGCATTGTCATTTTTACGACCAAATGTAAATGAAATTATCAAAAAACATCATTAAAAGTATTCTTATTATTAACTTGTATTTAATCCCTTAATAAACGTAGTGTTGTTTTTGTAGTACATATTATTTTATTTTACATTCAAAATTATTATCATAAAATATTTTACACAGTGAATTATCAGTAGGTAAGTAAACAACTTTTAAACTTTGAAATCGTTAAAAGTGTACCGGAAAAAAAAAGGTTGAGAATCACTGCTTTAGAACATAAACGTCAAATTTCAGAACATTTCATACTCATGCGGAAATGAACTAACCATGGCATTTTATGAGCAAATATTTTTCTGTTATAAAAACTTCAACCGATACAAACACGGGACTAAATTTATAAACACCGTTGTAAATAATTTATACGGGTATAATAACTACTACAGCGCGATACTTTATTTAGGACAACGCACAGAAGCAAAAAAGTAACCGAACTTAAGAAAATAAAAAGTTTTTTAAATTTTATTTTTGAAGTACAGAATTTAATCAAAAATTTTTAGGTGCTTCTTAATTTATAGATAAAAGCAATCAATCTTTTTTTTAAATTTCGAAGTGGCAGTTTCGGGGTACAAAAAACAAAAAACGTCAATTTCAATCACTTGAAACATAAATATGACAGACCTAAATAAACAAAGACACAAAATTACCTGTCAAATAAACAATCCTTTTTGTTAAAAAAAAACGATATATTTTAAAAGTCGCTCACATTAAATAATATATTGTTCAGAACTATTATTGATTTTTACACCATATACGTCATAATATAACTAAAAATATCAAAATTATAACAACAGAAGAAAAAAACCTAATTAAGATGAACGAACTAACAAAATCATTTCACAATACATAAATGTATACAAAAATAAACACGCACACATATGTTTGTTTCGTTACAAATAACGTACCAGCCAGCAGCGTTTTCGTTATTTAACTCACCAAATACTTTTTTTTACACACACTTTTAAACAGAACGAATTTATTTCACCCAAAAATGTCTGAAAATTATTTTAATTTTGAACTTTCAAATAAAAAATATTCTTTCAAATTTGTTAAATAAAGTTATACAATATTTTGAAAAGACGATGAAAGTTTCATATACGGACGCGCATCGCGACGGTGTGATGTGTTGGCGTATTTTTTCCCCCCGTTTCAAGTATAATAGTAGTAAGTACCAAAGTATTTATAAAAAGATGTGGATTTAAATATGAGGTAGATACATAATATACACAAACATTCACCGTGGCTCAGCTCATTCTATACATCTGTTTCACCTCAAACACAACAAATTTAAATATATTTTTAAGTGTCCAAAAATTGTTTCTTCTTATACAGAAAGTTTTTTAAATATTGGAGAGAGAGAGAGAGAGAGAGAGACTTGTTATTTATGATAAACAACTATGAATATGGGCAAACAAGATGAATATGCTAAGTTTAAGTTCAAAAAACATTTATGGAAATATATAGAAAAAGCGGCAGTGATTAGATTTTAGCGAATTTCCTCCAAAGGAAATGCAGCTATTGTTTTCGCACCAATATTGGAATTTCGTTAAAATTTCTTCAAATGTCCATCGATCCTACCCATTAGATGTTAAAAATCACTATCGCTAAAATTTGTATATATATATATATATATATATATATGTGTATATTTGTATATACACATATATATATATGAACTTTTTTCAATGGCTATGGACTCTCTAGCGGTCATAGTTTTATTCCGATTGAAATGAAATTAGGTAGTTGAGTCGCTTTTGGTATTCTTAAGGTCAAATTCGTTAATGGGTAAAATCGGACGAGGGGAAAGGGGGTTTAGAGGGAGGAGAAAACATAAAATTTGACTATCTCCCTTAATATTTGAAAAATCGAAAAATTTATCAGGAGTTAAATTGTAGGTACTAAGTTTTACTGTAATTTTGTTTCTTATCATTTTTCTGTTACACTAATATTTACAGAAATATTTACAATTAAAGATTGAAAGTTAAAATTCTAAATATCTCTGTTCACATTAGAGCAGAGGTGGGCAGGAGTTGACTCCGCCAAGCTCTGAGTGAGAGGTAGGGAAGAGAGATAGAGTTAATACAGGGTAACCTTCCAATTATTAATATTTTCTTTTTTTAATTAAAACATTTTCTGAAAAAAATATAATAATACCAAATCTTTTTTATGGTCACTATTATACAAAGTAAATAATACATACAATCATTCAATACTCTGGAATTTTGGGCTGGTAATTTCGGTTGTAAAATGTACCTTTTTAGTATATATCATATTTGTGTATGAATAAAATAAAAATATATAAAAAATATATATAAATCTTTTGAACCTTTAAGTTTACCGCTGGACCATTGTAATAAAAGAGGGAAATTTTTGCAAAGGATAATTTAAATAGAAATATAGTTTTGGAAATTCCAAATAATTTGTCTAAATATTTTACTATTCATATCCGAGAACTAATAAAGAATTATTTACCTGATTTAATTATTTTTTCTTCGTATGGAGTATGCTCAGTATAGTGTCATGGGAATTTGATGAATTAAGTTAAATTTTACATAAAGTGGGAATTTGAGTTCTTCGAGTTAGTCTACTTTGATTTGAAAAAGTGAAAAGTACTTTTTGTAGTAGTGGAAATTATTTTTCGCATAATTTGTTTTTAAAAAAAAAAAAAAATATTGACTATACTATAGACTATACTATATAATTATTGGGCAATAATCGGTAGGACAACCTGTATTGAAACATCGTTCCGTCTTGCTTCAAAACATACCTTCTTTACTTACTCTCACCCAGCTTATGGAGAGCCCGTAAGGCTCAGACGAGCTGTCTGTGCCCACCTCTGCATTAGAGTTTGAGAAAAATGATCAGGTAAGGAATTGAAGCAACCTTGATTTTCTACAACTTTACACCTTATACATTTTTCGATTATTCTAATATTAAGAGAGATATTTAATATTTTGTGTTTGTTTGACACGAATACATAAAATATATTTTAATGTAAAAATTTTGATTGTCGTTTCCATAGTAACTATAAACTACAATCGTTATACCGTTTTTTTTGGGTTATTAATAAATTTAATTTTTGCAAATACTTAAGTCATATCAGATATTATATTTCATTTTGATCACACTAAAATTCTGACCGCTAGCGAGTGATTTATGTATTCTTAGGAAATTCGCTAAGTTGACGCAGCTCCTGCGTAACGATTTTTTTAATAATACACTAATTTTTAGAAGTACATGAAAAAGTAACATAAATCGTGCAAACAAAGTGTTATTAAAAATGTTAGGTATATCCTGCTGTTTGCTTGGAATTGAAAGGTTATGGATTCGAATCCGGGCGGTGGCAATTTGTCAATTAAAATTAAAGAGGCGGTTTCTTGGCTCAACTGCCGGCGTATGGACAAGAACGAAGTAACCGACTATGCTTGTTAATAATGTTTTCCCTTCACGAACTCCAGATGAATATCGACATAGTTCCTAACAAAGTCGGCAGCAGCCACATAACCTACCATGTATCGTTAAAAATTAATAAAGGTTAATAAATAATGACGTGGGTGGTCAAAACAATATTTGGGGCAATACATGTAAAACTTAAATGAAGGGTTAGTCGATATAAAATATAAAAAAAATTATGTACCACAGGTAATAAAATTTAAATTATACAATAAATGTATACATAAAAAAATTAAAACAAGTGTAAATAAACTAACTGAGTGAATTGCTGAAATACCCGGTATATCCTGGATTTATATAAAAAATACAACTTGGAACAAATTGAAACTGTGCAACTACAATTCTTGAAAAAATTACTTGGTGTAAAAAGAAATACCCCAAACTTCATGGTCAGGCTGGAGACAAACAAAGTTCATTTAGCACTCAGTATTTTTCAGAAGATGTTACGCTGGTGGGTACACTTATTGAAACAGCCAAAAAGCCGAAATATTAAAAAGTGCTTTAATGAACTCTTTATAAATGATGGAAACGCTGAACACGTTAGAAGAAACAATTGGTGTACAAACTTGAAATCAATGATGTGTGAAATTGATCAGTTAGAAATTTAGAATTCACAAGATATAGCAAGGATCAAAGAAACGGAACTTGTAATGATGTACGAAATGCATCTAAAAAATAAAGATTTGAGTAGGCTTGAACAATCGAATTACAGTGAACACTACAAATTCTTATATCCAAATTATGTATTTCATAAAAGCTACTTGTCATATAGATGCAACATTTCGAAGCAACGAGTTATATGTCAAATTCGCACAACAAACCAATTGTGCTTTGAAATTTATCTAGGGAACTTCAACAATGTGTTGAATATAAATAGCGTGTGTTCTATGTGTAATTGTAATGAGCTTGAAGGGATTTATCACTTCTACATTAAATGCCCAATTTATAATGATAAAAGGAATATATACTTGGCAAAACATCTAAACAATGTTTGTGTAGAGAACTATTTTATAGAACTTTTCCACATTAAATCCCTAAATCATTTGAATGACATATATAATTACACAGTAAGTGCCTTTCAACTTCGAAGACAAATTTTAGAAGAATTTCAATAACAATTTTTTCTGATTTTATGTTTATATTATGTTTATGTTTATGTATTTTTATGTTTATATTATGTTTATGTAGTTTTATGTTTATATTATTTTGTAGTTAAAATTTAATTTCTGATGTTTTGAAAGCATTAATTTCGTTTTTTATACTGATTGTAGAACTCTTTGTTAAATTCTGTATGAATATGAACAAATAAATTCTATTCTATTCTATATAAAAAATACAAAGATTAAAAGGATAATCAAAGAAAAAGAACTCTAGGTTTTTTGAAATTAAATTTCAAATTTTTCCCCAATTCATAGAATAATTATTTGTATTTTATAGATACGTATTTCGACTACAAAGTAATCATCATCAGTATGAATTACCTTATCGTAACTATCTCCGGGATATGGAGTCAAAGATATGTTACTCGTTGTTTATTTGGTGCGAGAGACACGCACCAAATTGTTCTAGGAATTAGAATAAAATTTTGAAATTTAATATGCAAAAAGTTTATAACAAAAGTTGTTTATTATTAAAAAAGAAACATTTAATGTAGTTATATTTTAGTTCTATCTCTTACATTTTCAAAGATTGGCAATTTTGCTCATTTAGCTCAAGCATATTCCGATTTTGCCCAACCGACCTAGACCTTACTTTTTAGTTCTAGAACACAAACACAAAATTTTAAGCGTTACAAAATCGGAACTAAACTTAAAAACTCTTGTATTAATATACCGTATAAAAAGGAGGGTTATGATTGATACATACGAATTTATTATAGAAAACACTGTACCCAAAACTAATTTTCTACATACAGATTAAGGCTTGCCAGCGCAAATAAATTTGTACCACTCACCAGAGTGGAAAATTAATTTATGCAATTCTAGGTACCTAAAATATATTACATATTGAAATTTTATCTTCAAAGTATAATAGTTTTCAAAAGTCTCCCAAAAAATTATGTTATTTACTTGGTCAAAACCAGTCCAAATGGCCGAGCGGTGTAAGGCGTTATGTCTGCGCAGTATACCTACTTGGAACCTGGCAGTTTGTCAATTATTAAGAAAAAAAAGGGGCAGTTAATTGACTAAACTGTCGGCGTATGGACAAGAACGAAGTAACCGGCTATGCTTGAAAAGGTTTTCTGCTGTTTCGTTCACGAACTCCAGATGAATATCGGCATAGTTTCTATCATAGTCGGCTCCTGCTGCATATTCTACCAATTCCTAGTCTATACACAAAAATTCCTTCCACTTCACTCACATCCTCACATCCTTAGGTATCACAATGGACCTTATGGTCGAAGTGTAGCCCGTCCAGGGTAGCCTCTACAATGTATCTCTCTATCTTCTTGGTCAAGCATGGTGTTCCACGATAAATGCCAAAGAAAGATACAAGTAATTATTGTAAAATTAATATCGATTTTATGCATAAACTAGACGAACTCCGTGGCCTTGACAAACTAAACTTTAGCAAAGTAAAACATCCGAGAAATTTATTAATTATTTTTAACGAAGAATGGTTTCCATTTATTTATTAACACTTCTTGGTTTTGGAGTCATCTTATGAACACCTACGCCAACATTTTTTTTCCGAACAATATTTCTAACCTCAACAAACTTGGAATAGATCCTATATTAGAGGACTTAAAACACTCCTCAGTTTCCTACATTAAAGCCTTAAATACCCATAATTTTCCCAAGTTATTTTGTTTTAAAGGCGACGATAACATCTTCAAAATGAATATTAATAACAAAAAAAGTTTTTCATAAAGGTAGAATGCATTAGGTATTTAAAACAATATCATTTTTATAAACAAAAACAATTTTAATTATTTTCATATTTAATTACTAGATATAAATTTTACTAATTTTAATAGTGTATTTTAAGTTCCATAGGTAGTAATACATTAGCTCGTAATGGATAGAATTGCCGATGATAAGATAAGATAAGATATGATATGAAACTACACAAATAAAAATTTCAAAAAACCACATTGAAATTTTACTATTTACAAGCATTAACATAATTTATTAAATTAACATAATTTACTTTAATTTACTTACAAGAATTAAAAAAATTTAGTTGTGATCGATTTTATTTCAGCTAATAGATACAAATGCTTGATATGAAAAATCATACACATCTAGGGATGGGGATCGAACCCACGACCTCTGGTATTTTAGACCATTGCTCTACTAAATGAGCTACCTTAGATGTTATGGTAGTGCTATGCAAATGATATTTCACTATCATTTTTGATGCCATTGTATTATTAATTTTGTTTATTTACTATTCACATGGTTCTTTTAAATTGTTTTTTTTGTAAACTTTTAAATCTTAAATCCAGTATATTCCAGTATACTTAAAATCTTAAATTTTAAATCCAGTATATTTTAATTTAGTTAATTTTCTATTTATTATTATTTTTGTCTATTGATCTCGACTTTCTATCTATTTCTAATTGTCAAAGAGTAAAGTACGACTAGCTAATTTATAATGATGATGACTACATTGTAGTCGTAATACGTATTTATAATACAAAAAACTGATCTAGGTAAAGGGGGCGAATTTAAAATTTGAACTGAATAATTGAATAATTGTTTGAATAATTTAAACTGTTAAAATAAATAAAAAAACTTCCATATGATTACATGTCTAAACACGTTGTGATTTATTAATAATCAGAAATGCTAAACAAAACAAACAACAACCGCATCCGCAACTATCCAAAGTATTTTTGGACATTAAATGTTGCACATCTCACAAGACCTGCAAGAAAAGTATATATATTTATTTATTGCATCTTGTGATAGTAATGTACCCAAGATTATAATTATTATAATTAACCCGGTATATAATATATACCAGGTTGTATATTTATTTTAGTTTCGACTTTGTAATCGTCTGTGAACACGATAACTTAAAAACGAAATATGATAGCGAGCTTAAAAATCAGAAATTTGTGAAGTGAATCTACAGAAAATCTACACAGCCGGTTTCTTCGTTCTAGTCCATAAGCCGGTATTTTTGACAATTAACCACTCCATTAATTGTATATATATATATATATATATATATATATATATATATATATATATGGTACGGTAAACTATGTTTAGTGCTGACTATTCTGGCGTAAGCTTTTCGAAATTGAAATAAGCACCAAAATTATTTGCATTTTAACAGATCTCTACAAAAAACTCTCATCTGTAGAATGGATAAAACGACTGGTAATAAAATACCAGAGGAGTGCTTCAGGGATATTCTTATATCTTTCATTTGAACGCAGGTAAAGTTCGTTAATAGGCAGCATAGCGAATAAATGAATATGGTTTTAAAAGAAGCGAGACCCATAATATCTTGAGTTTCTCTCTTAATATTAGTAAAAAATGTGAAGTTGTAGTAAATAAATTTTACTACAATTTATTACTTATATTAGCTGTAACTCCATAATTTACCGAAATATTTTAAATTTAAATATAATACTCATTATAATGGATATTACAATTGTATCACCATGGTTACTTCATTTGAGATTCATTATGATTCCTCTCTCTAAACAAAAGTCATTTAGTTTATGTAGCTCTTAACAAATTGAAACTTTTACATAAAAATGTACAACTTTAAAAACTTCCAAAAACTCTTGGCTATTTGATTATTATTATTTTCTTTTTCTGGTAACGGGCCTTAAGGTCATCAAACCACTCAAGTTCCTTAAGCCCTGTAGGACGCTGACTATGAGGATTAGAAAATGCAAATACTATATGATAATATCTGATAAATTAAGATAACGTTAGATCCCGTGATGCATTAAAGCTGTAATTATTTTCGAAAATTCAAATTCAGTAAAATTTTATTAAATTTATTTCATTAAACGATTTAAAATCTAAATG
The DNA here is from genome assembly GCA_963920215.1 of Nineta flava. NCBI lineage: Eukaryota > Metazoa > Arthropoda > Insecta > Neuroptera > Chrysopidae > Nineta > Nineta flava. Next base: position 37,446,924 of record OY986040.1, on the reverse strand, counting down.
AATAATGTGGCTATACCATCAACATTGAATAAGGCTGCAGCAGATTCTCTTATATTGTGTTTACGTGATGATTTCCACTACGATTCTGTTTCGCATAATATGATAATATCATCATGATTTCTATATAGAATTCTGCATTATATGTTGTGATGGACGCCTTGGTATATAACAGTATTACAAGAGCGTGCATTGTATCTCTACGTAGCCATACTACACAACATTGTTGTAGAAAACCACATAGTATCCAGTCAGTACTGGTATCTGACTACCACAAAACCGCCATCATACCACAATTAACCATTTTGTATTCAACACTGTATGTCGACGACACTGTGGAAAATGCAAATTATTTTGTCGTAAACATTTTTAATACAGTGTGTATTTCTTGATGGTATTTTCATTCAATTGACAAAAAATTAATCATTGCAATATTTTTTTTTAAATCAAGTTTTCATCAAAGTTTATTCTAATATTATTTTTCAAATTTCATTTTATTATACCCGGTATATAATATATACCAGGGTATATTAATTTTAGTTCTGGTTTTTGTAACGGCTGAAAATAATGACAAAAATTTGATGTAGGTGTTCATCAAATGACCAAATTAGTCTATTTACGCAAATGTATCTAAAAGAGGAGATAACCAGCGGAAATTTTGTCTATGTGTTCTAGAGCTAAAATGTAAGTGCAAAATGGGCAAAACTGTCTATGTTTGAAACCGAAATTACGTTTTCAAAGATAGAGAGTTTGCGTAAATGGGCTAATTTGGTCATTTGATGAACACCTACACCGAAATTGTTTTTCTGTGACCATTATTTTCAGCCTTTACAAAAACGGAACAAAACTTAATATACCCTGGTATATATTATATACCCAGTATAATAAAACGAAAATGAAATTTGAAAAATAATATTAGTGAACCAAATGGTTCAGAATTTAGCTGAGAGAAACATTATGCTATTCAAATTTTGTTTTTCCATTCATCCGTGGCCGCGAGTTATATAATATCATTTGAACGACAGGGAAAATCTTGTTGTAAACTATTGTTTTAAACTATTTTTCTTGCATCCAATATTTCTGGCGTAAATACAAAATTTACGTCACATTTGCGAATGTATGGAAAAAAGTTTCAAACAAAAGTTGTTTGTTTTTATGATATTATTTATGTTAAAATTTTCACAATCTCGTACCGTTTAAAGGTTATAGCAGCTTATAGCAGGGTTATCAAGACAGGTTTATAACCTTGTGATCATTTGAAAAGTGACCACGAAAAAAAAGTTACTAAGTTTTGCGAAATTTTTACTTTGGTAGGATACCAATAGCTCTATTTCCTTTCAGGAAATTCAGCAAAAAAAGAAACATTTTTAATTTTTCAAAAATATTTTTACGAAATTTTAACTATTATCTATTTTCTCATAACAAAAATCATCGTATATATAACTGAAAAAACTATTCTTTTTTTTGTAAATTTCGTTATCATTTGATCAATTTTTAGAAACCTATTTCATTTATGTTAAGTCTTTCCTTAGACAAATTTAGTTTATTTGGCTTATTCACGGCTCTTTTAAGCTATAAAAAATAGCGCCGATTTAATTTTACAGGCAAACCGGCTCTTTTTCGTCAAAATTTGAAGCGATCTTTTTAATCGTCGGTGTATACTATACCATGTAGCTCATAGCAAACTATAGCATGCAGTAAAACTGTAAGTGAAAATTACAACTAACTGAGTTAATTGTTTAAAAACTCGGTATATCTGAGTTTATAAAGTTAGTTTTGCCCATTTTGACCAAACATGTTCCGATTTTGCCTATTCACGAACTTGACCTTTCATTTTAGCTCTAGAATCCACACATCAAATATCCACTCTTTTAGTTTTTAACCCGACTTCAAAAAGGACGATGGATCTCAATTCGTCTGTATTTAAAAAAAAATTTTTTTTTTTGCTTTTTTTTTATGTATGTCACCTCATAACTCCGTCTTAGGCGGTGTCCAAAAGTTATGTGAAATTCTCTATGCTGACACCGACTCCAAAATAACAATAATTGTACATTTATATTTAAAAATTTTTGCTTAGGTGAACTAAAATTGGCACAAGAATATGCAATTATTTTTTTACTTTTTGGTGCATATTTTGTTTTAGAATATTTGATTTGTAAAGTCGGGTTTCCATTTAGTCAAAATAGGTTTTATTGAGTTGTCGTGTTAGCGAACAGACAGGCAGATAGGCAGGCATACTGAAATGGACTAATTAGAAAATTAGTCTCAATATTTTCAACCGTTACCAAGTCTGAACTAAACTTAATATACCCTGTTATTTATATGATATATCGGGTATAAAACCTGAAATGGGTTTTTAAATACCAATTTAAACATAAGCGAGCTACCTTATACAAATAAAGAATATTAAAGAATATTTTAATGTTGTTTTTTTTTATTTCAAATAAAAAATAAATAAATCTAATGATTGGTAACAGTATAATAATCATGATAATTTTTTAACCATATTTTATTTATGTATAAATTAAAGTACCTAACGTTACATGAATTGTCAATTTGAATGGATTTTAAAACAAAAACTTTCTTTCACAAAATATAAAATGTCAATCATTATTGTTTTACCAGACACCTATCTGTTTTATTAATAACTTTTATTACCTAGATGAAGGCAATAATTTAGTACGGTTTATATTTTTATGGTTTTGATTTGGTTGAATATAAATAATATTTTTATGACAAATTTGAACACTTTTCATACTCAAAATAAAGTGGACTTAAATAATCAATAAGATAGAGTTTTAATCAAATATTGAAATAACCGCATTACTGTAAAAATATTTGAAATCGTATAAATTTTAAATAAAACGGTATACTACCAAGGAAGATGAAATCGAAGTGTTGTAAGTAAATTCAATATCCAAAGAGTGTAGAAAATTGTTTCAATGACATACATCCTTAGTGATTAGCTTATTATTTATATGTGACCTAAAAGTGAAAGAAATATACGTTATGACTAAGGATAGTAAGTTATCAAATTATGGGATACGAAATTATGAAAACAATGAAAATGAATTTTTATTAACTAACACTTACAAAAAACCAGTCCCGGTGGCCAACCTGATAATAGCGCTCTGCTTGGACGAGGAGGTTGCTGGTTCGAATTCCAGCGATGACAGTTTGTCAATAAAATTAATAAAAAAATTAAAAATTATATTATATTATTTATTTATCGAAATTATCTTATTTTTGTTCAAGTCTTATTATACTTTTGTATATTAAAAAAAAATTCCTTGTCTAACGAAAAAAATATATTGTGTTAAATGTGTGTTGAGGTCCTAAGAATTATTTCAATAATTATCAATGCAGGAACCTAAAACGTCCAATTCTCATTTCTTATAGATCTCAAATAGTTATTTGGTTATTTTTTCGTAGCCAAACTAGCAACCTTTATAGTTTCGCCATATACGCCTATCTTTACGTATACCGTGAACGTTAAAAATTTCTTTAATCTTTAATCATGAATATTTCGCTTCGAAATCGGTTAGTAAATTTGATTTTTAGCAAATAATAATGGTTACTGATCAAATTCCATATTTAAATTCGATGAAATTGTTTTGAAATATGAGTTTATGAATGAACTACTAAGTTTATGAATGAACTACTAAGAGAAATTATTGTGAAATACTGGAAAATAAATATTTAACAAGATTTAAACTTTTGTCCAAATCTTGCATTAACTAAATTTTGTGAAACTAGACTTGCACCAAAAATTAGCTGTTAGGGCATCTTGTATGCAATTGATTTTACTATATAAAAATGAATTAATTAAAAAAAAAAATTTTAAACAAGCTTTTATTTAAACTTAATTATAGTAAAACTTGTTTTTGTACAACTTTACTTCTTATGTGTTTTTCGATTTTTTCAATATTGAAATAGATATACCAAATTTTGTGTTTCCCCCTCCCTCAAAACCCCCATTTCCCCTTCCGATTCCGTTCATGCTTACCATAAAATTGCATTGTCATCGGAACTGAACCAACATGTAAAAATTCATCTGCGTAGGATAAGAGAAAGTGGGTCAAATTTAACTTGCAAGATTCCATTACAGACAACGGTACAGGTGAAACTAAATAAAAGCTTGTAATGATTGTAAATATGTACTAAAAAAATCAAATTCAAACTCATTTAGTCGTGTGATAAACGTTTATTTATTTTTTCTCCTTTTTAAATTACCAAAAATAAATAATGTTATAAATAATAAATAAATAATAGAACATTATTATTTTATTTGGCATAAAGAACAATAAAAAAAATTTCACAGTTGAAAGAATAAATCAAGAGAGGAAACAAACAAATACATACACACAATGCAATGGCACAAAAAATAAAAGGGTGAAGTGTATAATGAATTTTTTACTGTATATATCAACAATACAGAACGGCAATCGTAAAAGTTTTGGTTTTTCTCAAAGCAACTCGCAAATATAGATGCTTTATTAAATTTTATACGTAGTCAGTCGAAATAAATACTAATGTTGACTTCATTATTGTTGGCTTAATATAAAAGTGGCGTTCTTTTTTCCAATTTTACAAGCAATTTGTGCCGAATTCATATTTCCGGAAAATATTTCGAATAAAAGTTGTTCGTTGTAAAATTAGTAAAACTTATCTTCTACACAAATAAAATATAAAATACCACGGGGAGATGATAGTATACCTTCACCCAAATTTTCATCCAATATTTTTTCCCTCTAATTTTTCTATGAATTACGCTCTTGATGTAATTGTAATATTATTTTTTTAAGTTAATTAATCAAGAAAACAATTCCTGATCGTAATTGTGCTTGTAAAAAGAAAAACGCAACAATTGATCACTCTGTGTCTCTAAATGGATAATATTCTACCAAAAGTTTTCACAAACTAAAAGTATTGATTTCTCAGCAAAAACAAAAATATCGAAAGAACAAAGTTTACGTTTAATCTGCTCGCAAATTTAACAAAAGTTCGAAAATGGTTGGTATACATTTATTCTCCTTAGTATATGTATTCATGTATAAGAATACAGTTATTTATGAAAAGTATGCAAATGATTGGTATAAATTTACTTTGTCAGTCTCTCAAGTGCAGAATTTTTCATGTTTTATTTGGAAAGTAAAAAATTATAGGCTACGTTTTAAATTTGAACTTTGTACCTTTTTTGGTCCCTGAGATTCAGCGCCTTGTACTGTAGATCCGATATTGAGATACAGGGACTAAAACCAGTTTCTAATTCTTCGCGTAAAAACATAGTACTATATGTGTATATGCTTAAACTTGGTCTGACGATCTACCGTTACTTTGAGATCAATTGATGATCACAACTGATGTTTTCTAGAATACAAGGATAAATTTGAAATGCAGATAATGTGCTCTGAAATGTAATTTACTAACATGAAGTCCAACATGAAATTATTATTTTTTCATATGATCAAAAAAGATTTTATTGTAGAGGCTGTTCTGGACGGGCTTCACTTCGACCATAAGGTACATTGTGATGCCTAAGGATGTGAGGATTTGGCTGCAGCCGACTATGATCGGAACTGTGCCGATATTCATCTGGAGTTCGTGAAGGAAACTGCCGAAAACCTTCTAAAGCATAGCCGGTTACTTCGTTCTTTTCCATACTCCGACAGTTTAGTCAATTAACCACCCTTTTTTTTTTTTCTTAATAATTGACAAACTGCCGATGTCGGGTTTCGAACCCAAATCCTCCCTGTTTCCAAAAAGGCATACAGCGTAGACATAACGCCTTAGACCGCTCGGCTACTTGGACTGGTTTTAGTAGGTACTATAAGTGCATAATTAATATTTCATTCGATAGTTGAAAATTGTAATCACCATGAACTAAATTTTCTCAAGTTGCGATTTCTATTTTTTACCCAAAACTAACTATTAGGCACATGAAAAGCGATTCAAACAAAAGATGTACATAAAAGTTACAGAAACATTTTTTGTATTTAAAAAATTTCTCTAGTTCGCACCGCTTTGTAAATGGATTTTAGACACAACAACAACGTGAACACGGATGAATGGAACAAATTATTTTATAGCTTAAATGTTATCCGGCAAAATTCACATCAAAATCAATTCAGCCATTTGATCGTGATGCGGGGACAATGAAACACAAGCCAACATTTTATAAATCGGTATCTATTGTTGTCTCATATTTACTAAACTTTATTTTGTATTATTTTGAAAATTTCCATCTACAAAATTACCCTGTGTATAGTTTTACTAATAACAATTATGGGTGTTTTAGCTCCGTTTCTGAGACTCCACTGTCTATAATAGAGACCCATATCATTACTTTTTCAGCCTTTATTGATTTTCAACTATATATTAGGGATGTGGATGGAGGTCAAGAGATTTGTATACACATTTGTCTGGAGTTCTTTGTCCCCGTATCACGAAAATATTTACAAGCATAGGCGGTTACTTTGTTCTTGTCCATTCGACAACAGCTTAGTAAATTAACTCATCAATTCATTCAACTCATCAATTATAATTGCCACCGCCGGGGTTCAAACTCGTAACATTCCAATTTCAAGCACAATATCTTTGACAGCACGGCCACTTGCACTGGTCTAGTTTTATTAAAAGTATATAATATATAGATTAATTAGTAATTTGTATTATTGTCCATGTATATGTTGTTTTGTTATAGTTTAATCCGGACAATTATTGATAAAGCAAATAAATATTTTGGGTTGAGGTTTTATTTGTACGGTGACACACAGTAGTATAGATAATGTTGCAAACAGTATGTTTGATGGTGTGTATTGAACGAAAAACACAAGACAAATATGTACAATAGAAATGTATACCTTTAAAAAAAAGTTTTGCAAAATATTTAATTCGCATTTTTTACATTGATTTTATTGAAATTTTTTTACAACGAATGAAATAAAAATATTTTTCAATAATTTTATCTCTTCGCAATTTAGCACGTTCAAGGAATAGCAAATTTCCCCAGAGAAAAGAATAATGATAAATATCAAATCAATTTACCCTAACAAAATTAGAAATATCATGTATTTTAGTTAAAAATTTTCAATAGAAGTAGCTTCAATCTTCTGAATCTGAAATCCTTACAAACAGGATTTAGAGTAACCGTTGACAATAACATACTTTTCGTGATTACCTACGCCCCGTAACAGTTTGTTAACTATAACAGTTACGCCCCGTAACAGTTTGTGTTCTAATTTGTCGTTTGTTTTACCATACAAATACAATGACTTTGGGGGTTGGGTAAATTAATCATTTAATTTTTCTTAATAAAAACATTATTTAAAAATGTATCCATAATCACTTTCATGTATTTATAAAAACTTTGAAATTGTTACATTAAAAAAAGTGTGTTTGTACTTATGTGCGTATCTAAGAAGTTATACTTCTTTTTAAATAATTTATTAAAACAATATTAAATAAGGTAAACACAAACTATTAAGACACAAAAGTTTGATAAAATGATTTAGTAGTAAAATCTTAAACCAATGATTGTACTTTTATTATGGTAAAACCGAACCAGAGCTACTTCCGTTAAAATTAGAGTTTGAAAGACTGGCATTAAATCCATTATTTACATTCGAATCATAGTTAATGAAATTAATCAAGATCAGGTCAGTTTTATCAATATATATATACAGATCTTTGTCAACAGCTTGTCTAATAGGGAATCAATGTTAAATACATAAATCACACATATACTAACCATATATTATACGCATACTTACATGCTACTTGTGGAATCATGTTTGTTTGATGTCATTAAAGAGTGGGGATTTATTGCTGCACACTCAATTGATAATATTAATATTCATTACGTATGTGAATGCATAGGAAATATTTGGTTGTTTTTTGGGGTTTTATTTATCTTTTAATTTGTGTGGATTGTTGTTTTATGTTATACCATTAATAGAATTCTATCATTTATTTTCAAACATTCCACATACAAATAATAAGGGATATTCAAAAAATAATTTTCAATTGTTTGAAGTAATGGCTAAACTGAAGAAGAAAATAATGAATATATTTAACGCACTACTAATTAGATGTTTATGCAGTACTGACGACTTTAAACAGCAGTGAGCAGGCAGCCAGTATTATGTACATAACACATCCCATACACCACAGAGCACCCCCACTATTTTGTATATCTTTATGCATTGTGTATAGTTATTATAGAAAATAATATTTAACATTGATTTCCTATAGGAAAAGCTGTCCAACACACACGGTAATTATTTAATATACACAGCCCATAAAAATGATATCATTGTTAATGTGACTTGTAAATCTAATATACTTTGTTTGAAACATGGGGTAATAATGATGAAGACATTTCTGTACCTAATTTCAACTGCATATAGTAAAATTTAAATGTACTAATGTAAGAGCTGGCGATGTAGCTATTTACCAAAATAATAATGATAATCCATATTTCGTTGTTTAATGTATAATAGTGTCTTGTCTTTCAATATCCAAAAATTATATCAAACACAAACAAAATAATTGTCCACTGACGTGGTCACAATGCATGTGTGAAAAACAGATTTGTCTGTTTCGCTTAAGCGTGTAATGTATGTATATTTATATACACTTTGTGTGTATACTGTATGATACACATTTATTACTGAATATCTCCCGAAAAGTGTGCAATAAAGCAGGATAGAAAACTGTGTAACATCGATCTATATCATTCGAGTGTTACACTCTGCTCGGATTTGCTTCAAAACCGCTTCAAAAGTATTTTAACTTCAAAAATTTGCTATTTATTTAATTATTATCAAAGCAGTTTTGAGTTTAGTTGTCAATAGCGTACTGAAGTACGAATTCAGAATCGCACGCAAATAGTCGCCATGATTTGAAATGTTTGTTTCTTGTATGCTTGATAGATTAATGGAAAACATTATCCATGGAATAAACTAGTATTATTTACATAAAAAACTTTAAGATTATTCGATTATTATTAAAGGCAATGGCACGCTAAATTTAGACGGAGAGGCAACCGGTTGGCGAGTGGTAATCTGTACCGTGTGAATAGACCCCAAATGGACGGGGACAAAGATAGAAAGGGGGAGGCAAAATATAAAAATTTTTGACGAGGCATCCGGATGAAAATGCGGTTACTTTGAAGTTTAAACCCTATTTATATTATATAATTTTTTTGCCGTCCGAAACATTCGGAAAAAAAGGTTTTTTGGCGACTTTGAAGTATTCTTTCTCAAAAATTGCCCATCAGGCTCGGTTAACATTTTTTCTACAACATATAGTGGTACCAGTTAATAAGCTCACCAATTTTGGAGCGGTTGCCTCATAACTTTTTTTTTTCTAAATTCGCTAGTAATTGTTTCGGATGGCAAAAAAATGATATTATATAAATATGGTATATACTTCAATGCAACCGCATTTTCATCCGGTTGCCTGGTCAAAAACTTTATGTTTTGCCCCCCTCCTCTCTATCTCTGCCCCCGTCCATTTGGCATCCATTCTAGTGTTACCGGGGGAGGGGGTGTTAAGTATCACTTCAAGACTCAGATTACCACTCGCCATCCGGTTGCCTCTCTGTCCAAAATTACGTGCCATTTAAATGTAGAAGTTATTGTGTTCAAGCCAATAAATAAGATAGTGGTCGTGCTGTTCTAACGGCCCAAACTTAAACTCTACTTTGTATTGAATTGTCGGCTTTCAACTCAATCGTAGGCTTTCAAATCAATGTAGGTCGACTCATTTGTATGTTTTCAAGAGCGCGTTTATAGAGATGGAAAAGTATATCGGCAATATTTTACAAAATTTTCTATACGATTATCAAATAAATACGTCAACATTTGATTCGTATGTATTTTGAAGGGAAAATGTTCCAAAACTTTCTACAAAAAGTGTACAATTTACACAAAGGAAAAGAGAAGCAAACATATCACATAATGTTTATTCCACAAACCTGTTGCACACAAAACGAGTCCATTCAATTCTATTCCACATAGTAATGTTGTTTGTAATATAGGTATAACATCGTCAACCTTCAGGAATAGAGGAGAGTAGGATATGGAGATGCTTTTTTCTGTGTGCGATAAACTTGGTTTGGCTGAACGTCAAACTGATAAATATAATATAGACAGGATATGAAATATTTTTATATAATTTCATTTATTTTTTAACAGTATAGTTTGTAAAGATAAAGTAATTATTTTATTTTGCCTTTTCTTTTACTCTTGTTTTTGTTTGACATTCATCAGGTTTCTTCGTTCAATTAATAAAAAAAAGTTGAACGTTTCTTCTTTTTTTTACGTTTCTTTAATTGATTGAATATTAATTAATTTTTTTTATTTGATTCTCAATTGAATTATGAAATCGGAACTTTTTTTCTGAATAAAATGGTTTTTCAATCAAAAATTCAACCTATTAAAAATTTTTTTTTCCAATATTTATAAATAATTATTATTTCTTGTATTTTAATGTTATTTTTAAATACGATGACTGAGGGCAGAAAACCAATTTTTTTAAACAAAAGAAATAATTAAAAAATTCGTTACGCAGGAGCTGCTTCGCGAATTTCCTTAGAATACATAAATCACTTTCTAGCGGTCACAATTTTAGTCTGATCAAAATGAAATGTCGTATATGATTTTAGTATTTGCATGGCCAATTTTATTAATAAATGACATAAGTCAAGTGGAAAGGGGGCCATAAAGAAAGAAGAAAACACAAAATATAAAATATCTCTCTCAATATTAGAACAATCAAAAAATGCGAAAGGAATAAAGTTGTAGAAAATCATGTTTGCTACAATACATCACCTTATCATTTTTTCTCAAACTCTAATGTGTACAGAGATATTAAGGAATTTAATTTTCTTAAACCGTCATTATTTCTGCAAATATTAGTGTAACAGAAAAAATGATAAGAACCAAAATTAGAGTAAAACTTAGTACCTACAACTTTACTTCTAATAAATTTTTCGATTTTTCAAATATTAAGGGAGATATGTCAAATTTTATGTTTTCCCTTCCCTTTAAACCCCCCTTTTCCCTTGTCCGATTTTACCCATTAACGAACTTGACCTTTTGAATACCAAAAGCGCCTCAAATATCAAATTTCATTCCGAAAAAATGAAAACTGTGACCGCTATAGTGATTACAAACACATATATGTATATGTCTATATGTATATATATATATATATATATATATATATATATATATATATATATATATATATATATATATATATATATATGTTATATATATATATATATATATATGTCCATAGATATATATTGTGACGGTAGTTTCACCACCTTGGAATCAACAAGGTGATGACTAGCCGACAAATTGTAGCACCAATTCGAAACAAACAAAAATTATGTTGGGCGCCAGGTTTTTATAGAGTACCACTCACGAATTCGACACGGCAGCTCGTCAACCCTTGCTCTGGGTGGCAGGTCAAAAAGGTGGACACTCGTCTGATTGTCACGAATAATGAAAAAAAATAAATTACGAAACAAACAAAAATTTATTAACGATAACAAAAAAAAAATCAAATATTTAACAACAAAATAAAATAAAACTTGAATTTAACAATAAAAAAAAACTATCGAAATTGACAAAAAAATGTAGTCAATACAGTACCCGAACGTGTTTACGTGAATCGATTAAAACAACGAAAAATATTAATGAAATTAAACAATAAAAAAACACAATTCGAAAAAAAAAAAAATTGACTTCGCAATACGATTTAAAACAAAATATTTCACATAAACACGCTCACACGCAAAAAATTTAACACCAAACCTCGCTCGAATCAACGTTTCGGTTAACAAAAACAAATCCAAAAAATCAAAATTAAAAAAAAATTATGTTCAACAGTTCAACAAAATTCAATTCAACAACTTATTAATAATCGCTACGATACGAATCGTTCGGCTTTCGAAATCAGAATCTTTAGTCCCTCGCAAAGTCCGTCTCAAGAAAACAAACAAAACAACACACAAACAACACTGTTTTCACATTCCTTAATATTTTTTTTAAACATTATTTCGTCATTACAAGTTTAAATCTGGGCACCAGGGTTGGCTTTTGAATTATCAACATTTTACAATATTCACTTGATTTGCTAACTTGGTAATGTGGATGATGCTATTTTGTTTTTCACCACCCATCATTAATTCATCCAATAAAGTATGCTTTTTCAAGCTTGAATAATATCGAAATCACATATAGTTACAAAATCCATCCAACAATTCAAAACAACGACGTACTATTTCCAATGTTAATAATTCATTATCCTTTTTATCCATCGTATTACAGAAATATAAACTTGCATATTGTTTATAAACATTTTTCTAATTCATCCGTTCAACGAAACGAGTCCCAAAACAATCACACACTCGAACTTAGCGATTACCACTTCAACAAGTTCATAGTACAGGCCTGTGATTTAGTTTTAAACTTTACAAATACAGTAACTGTTGACGAGCAGTAGTGGATGTTACAGACCTCCATACAAACAGTCGGCTCCTCGTACACCATTCCAACCTCCATGTCGACGATCGATGATGGAGCGAGGTCGGTAATTATTTAATGCGTGCGAACTTAAAAAAATAAAATAAATAAATACAAAATAATTATAATTATCAATGTCGACAGTGACATTGGATTTCGAAGCCGTTCTCTTCGTTTTCTGGCCCCGGTGTCCTTCAGCTGGCACCGGCGACCAGTCGCGTCGAATCCACATCGAATCAAAAAAAATAAATAAATAAAAAGATTCTCATCGAAGGTTGAACTCATTTCAACCGTTACAATATATATATATAACTTTTACAGATGGTGATTTTTGACATCTACTAGGTAGGATCGATGGACATTCGAAGAAATTTTTGCGAAATTTTGACTTCGGTACGGGACCAATAGCTCTATTTCCTTTCAGAAAATTCCGTAACAAGTAATGTACAACTAAATGAGTAAATTGTTTGAATACCCAGTTTATACTGAGTTAGATTTGAATTTTAACAATTTTTGAATTGTCCCAGAATTAAAAAAATCGGCATATTTTTGCTTTCGGAGGAACTTTAAACAACACAACTTATGGAAAAACTGTTTAGTTTATGGAAAAAACAAGTTGTTTCTTTTAAAGAGAAGAAGATTTTTTGTTATTAAACTTTTGTTATATCTCTTACGGTTTCAAAGATAGGCAGTTTTTACCCATTTTGCCCAAACATGGTCCGATTTTGCCCATTAACGAACTTGACTTTACTTTTTGGCTCTAGAACACAAAAACAAAATTTTAGTTCGATATCTTTTTTTGTTCTTGCGTTATCGAAAATTCGAAAATAGCCGAATTAGGCCATTTTATGAACACATATGCCAAGCATTCATGCCTATGATCAATATTTTCAAGCGATACAAAGTTGGGACTAAACTTAATATACCGGATACATATACTGAGTATAATATAATGCATTTTTGTTTACTTCAAATAATAAACCTTATACCACAATACTCGAAACAAAATTTTATAATAAAAAATATAATTTAAAAAAATAAAAATATGTAGTTTAAAAAACTTAAAGATACGCTTTTATCACGCACTAAAAATTATAAAATAATTAAATTGACTTGGTATTAATTACGATATAAGTACCTATGCATTTAACCCTTGCCAATATTTTAACTCCATTGTAGAGAAAACGCAACATACAAAGTTTCATTTCAATAAGATAATTAGAAGTAGATTAAAATTGACTTCAAAGATTTTTTACATAGTTTGTTAATTAGTTAGTTACAAGTGAAGCTATTTATGTCATTAAAAAAATTGTTTTGTGTCAATCGTTTTTTCATAAATTCAATATTTATGGCGTATATAAAAATATTTACACTATTCGTATTCATGCCAAAACTATTAGTATTAAAAAATATTTCAAACTAAATTTCAAACTATTCATTTTTATAATATAAAAATTTAGTTTCTTATTAAAAAATTTTCTATATTCCCTTGCACATTAGCTGGAAATTCGCTTTAGATAGGAAACTAAAGCAACGCAAATTAATAGTTAACTTTAATTTCCGATCAATGACATTGATAGAAGTTTTTCATGTGAAACATTTATTGCGGCTGGTTAGACCGTTTGTTACCTTGGAATGGCCTGGCGAGATTTTCTCGCCACGTGATCAACAAGTTGATCATGGGTGATATTACGCAAAACAAATCAGTATTAAAAAAGATACTCACAGATGGCGATACAATACAGGTTCAAAAACTCATTCATAGGTGGCAATGCATACTTTCTATATAAAATAGTTAGAAATAATAATAATAGTTTAAGTAATTGATTGAAAGAATTAAGCCATCTCAATTTTTAAAAAATTAATTAATTTTTGAGTTTTTGGTATTAAATTAATTTGTATTTTTTAAATAAAGAATAATTGTTTTCGTTAAAAAAAATATTTTGTTTTTGATTATGCCATATTTTTTGATTCAGCCATATTTATTTCTTTTAATAAACCATCCTTTCATGCATATTTTCTATACAAAATATTTTCGGTATTTCACAACTGTCGGACGTTGCCGAGACGGGTTACTTTTTTTCCCATGCAAATGTAAATTTTTTGGGTTAATAGGTTTCAAAGTGTTACGATTACTTTCTGTTATGTTAATTAATAATTGCATTTGGGGTTACAAACCAACAAATAATTAAACACGTGTTCGATTGTTCAAAAATAATTCTGAAGGTGGGTTTATTTCCTTCGTACAATTAAAAAAAAACAAGGTGTTATATCTGAAATTAATATACAGTTGTTATTGTACCAGATTTTCCGATTTACAGAGTTTTCTTGCTTATAATGGTGTTAAATGTGGAAAGCTGTATTCGAAAACTCTGTTGAATTCAATCGGTTTGTATAATTAAGTTTTGGGCCCATTAATATGTGAAATGTATGTACTCGTAACACGTGGCTTAAGTTGAAATCTTCACCAGATGATATTTAGCAGAGTGCAAAACCTCGTAATCACAATTTAAATGCAGAACATAATTATATATCCCATATATCAGAGATAATGAGCTGTGAACGAATCCCCGTAATGTTGGGGTTGGAATCTCAAAAGGTAAGAATCGGATTTAATATATATGAAAACACCAAATGAATAAAAATGATCTGAATTCTGTTGTCCACAGATAAAAAAAATATTTCAACAAAAGATACTCACCCGCAGAAGTCACCTTTAATAACGTGGTGATTTAAATCGCTTGTTTGGGCTTCTCGTCGTTATTATTTAATCCACGAATCCTATTCGAGCTAATCAGAGCTCAATTATCAATATTCTCTGATGCCCAGGATATGGAAAACAACGCCGAATTTCAGAAATTGGTCGAGTAAAAGCTCCGGAAAGTAGAATCCGTTTACTTTTATCAAAATTGTTGGTATAATTTCTTATACCCGTTCAATCCTCGGATGTGCTTTTTTATTTTATATCAAGAAGATCGAACAAAGATGTATTAGCGAAATAAAACACAGTATCAATTGTTTAAAAGGATAAAAAATATATTAAGTATAAATACAACTATATTCTATGAAATTTCATATCGAAGTGAGTATTTTTTTCCATGGATATTTGTATGGCGCCAAGTATTGTTTTTTTCCAAACAATCAGTTTATGCAGGTTTTTTTGTATAATTTTTAATAATACGTTACGTATATTTTTGAAAAATATGTTTTGAAGTTGTTTCAAATTTGCCGCAAATATTTATTTTAAGTTGTTTACTTTTAGTTGTCAAACGTATTATTATTTAAATATTTTTAAATTATTTTATAGATATTGTCTGGCGGGCTATTTGAAACAACTTCACAACATATAATCCCCTCTTTTTGTTTAGGATGTGAATTACCAATGGTCAGGTGCGTAACGCATGGTGTTAAGTGTGGACTTGACCCGGTGTTCTTCAAGTCAGGGTCCCTCCAGTTGAAAAGCAACAGTCACTCATCTGTGATGCTGGTGTTTTTAGCATATTTGTATTTTTATACAGGTGTTGTATATTTTCATGACTCGATGTTATGTCTCAGGTGGTGTCATTCTCTGGAAAAATAAGAATGTAAGAAAAAAATTTGGAGCAGAATAAATATATTTTCCGTGAAACATAAATTATATTTTTTTGATGATTTTTTTTTTGTTATCTACGTTTATGATATCTTTTTATATATTGTGCATGACATTTCAGTAATTTTCCGTTATTTGGGTTTCTTAAAACCATTGTGTTAATTGTTTTAAAATTAATAATTTTATATGGTCCCAGATATTTAACGGAAAATTTCTTACTTGAAACGCCATGCACAGATACAAATTTCTTCCGTAGCATAACCATATCGTTTACTTTGAATCCGTGAGATTTTCTACGCCTATTAAAAAACTCCTTTCTTTTCCGCAACGACCTCTTCAGGAATTGCTCCACCATGTCTCTAGAGGGTCGGGACGAAGGTGTTATTACTTTTCGTATGTCCCATAAGTTTTCCAAAGGCATGGCAAGACTCCTTCCGAAGAAAATCGACGCAGGGGTGGTGTTTGATGTTGCGGAAAAGGAGTTATTATACGCGAACGTAGCGAATCCCACGAATTCGTCCCAAGATTTGTGTTTGGCCGCTGAAGATTGAATTAATGTACTTATATTAGATATGAGCACTTTATTCATTGCTTCTGATTTGTTTGGACCCGGATTGTATGGGGATAAAAATCTAGGTTTAATGCCCCAAATATAACAAAAATTAAGATAAAACCTAGATTTAAAGTAAGAAGCGTTGTCAGAAACAATGAAGCTGGGCGCACTAAAAATTAAAAATGATTCCTCCAACTTAGTACAAATAGTACTGGATGTACAGGATGGAAGGGGGAACGTTTGTTCATATCGGCTATATGAATCCACAACGACCAACAAAAATCTTGCCCTTGTTTTATTACCCAGGGGTAACGGCCCGAGTATGTCGATATGGAGTGTTTGATACACATATTTCGCTTCAAACGGTTCAATGACTGGTTTATGTTTCACGGTCGATATCTTTATGCGTTGACACGTGTCACACGATTTAACGTAATTTACTACATCTTTATAAACATTTTCCCAGTAAAATCGTTTTGTTATGTTAGAATAACATTTCGTTACACCTAAATGTGCAGATAACATCGAGTCATGGAAAAAATGAAGAATTGCCGGACGTAATTGTTCAGGAGCATAAATCCTTCGTTTTTTTGTTTTCCCCACCCTTTTGCACAATAACCCTCGATGAAGTACAAAACCGTTTTCATCATCTTCCCCGTGTTTTAAACGAAGTGTGATGCCTTTACACTTTTCGTCGATTGCCTGTGCTTGGTGGATATCTGGGAATACATCCGTCAGTATTCCCAGATATCCGCCAAGCACAGGCAATCGACAAAAAGTGTAAAGGCATCACACTTCGTTTAAAACACGGGGAAGATGATGTAAACGGTTTTGTAAAATTGATTTAGAAGAAGTAGTTTGTCTCCCGGAACTACGTCGTGGATTCGAATTGGGGTCCAATACATCACCCTCATAGTACAGTCTCGTTAGCGCGTCGGCGATATTATTAACACATCCACCAATGTGTTGAACTTCGAATTTGTAGTTACATAGTGTTAATTGCCAGCGAGCCAACTTCCCTGTATTTTTACCATTTTTGAATAGCCATGTTAATGCAGAATTGTCGGTTTGGACTATGAATTCCGCGTGTTGTAAATATTCTTGGAATTTATTCACCGAGTGTATTAACGCTAGGGCCTCTTTTTCGTAAATAGGTCCTTTTGCTTCAGTTGTTGTTAACTTCCTGGAGGTGTATGCGATTGGGTGTAAAACACCGTCGTGTTCTTGAAGAACAACACCCCCTATGGCTGCTTCCGAAGCGTCTGTCCGGACTACAAATTTTTTTGTAAAATCTGGAAATCGAAGTATCGGACAGGTGATTAGTTTTTGTTTCAAATTTTGGAACGCCTGATGGTGTCGATCTTCAAATATAAATTTTGCCTGCTTCTGTCTCAGTTGATTGAGTGGGTCACATATTTTGGCGTAATTTCCAATGAACTTTTGATAGTATCCAGTCATTCCAAGAAAACTACGAAGTTGTTTGATATTTCTTGGTGGAGGGAGATCGTTGATTGCTTGAACTTTTGATTGATCAGCTGCCAAGCCCTCCTCGGTTAAAATATAACCAAGATACCTAAGTTTAGTCATGAACAAACGGCTTTTGTCTGGATTTGCAGTGAGTCCATACTTCGTAATCTTCCCAAAATTTCCTGGAGATGTTCAAAATGTTCCTTTATTGACGTGGAGTATATTAACAAGTCATCCATGTAAGGTATGCAGAATTTGTATTTGAGGTCGCCGAAGATGTTCATGATAATACGGTTTAAACTTTGTGCAGATGTGCTTAAACCTTGGGGCGATCTCAAATAGCAAAATTGCCCAATCGGAGTTACAAAACTTGTGATGTTTTTGGACTTAGGATCCAAGGGTACCTGGTGGAAGGCCGAAGTTAAATCAACCGTTGAAAATATCTTTGAACCACTCAAACAATTGAAGCATTCTTCCATTCTGGGTGGAGGAAACGGATCGAAAAGTATTTTTTTGTTTACTTCTCTATAGTCGTGAACGATCCTGTAACTTCCATTTGATTTTCCTACTAGGAAGGTAGGACTTCCCCATGAACTGGTACATCGCTCAATCACGTTTTGCTTCAGAAGATCTTCTAAAATTGATTGAAGGATGGCAGCTTTAGGTGGAGACAATTTGTATGGCATTTTATATATAGGTGTTCGATCTTTCAATAAAATTTTCATCGTATGGTTGGTGGCAATTCCAATTCTGTGTGTTAATACATCGTTGAATGATTGTTTTAATGTCATCAAGTGGCTTTCATCCTCGGGTCGTAAATTAGCTGCATTCTCCAAGAGTAGATTCAGTTGTTGATTTTCGCACTGGAACACAATCGGAATGTTGATATTGCGTTTCTGTATATGGAAACTGCGTGATTGATAGTTTAGATTTGCCTGTACTTGATGTAAAAATTCATTACCCAAGATGATTTGACATGGTAACGTTTTAATGATGAGGAAGTTAAGTTTCCATGTGTAGTTTTGAATTTTTATAATCATGGTGACAGACTTATCAATGACGATGTTTGTATTGTTTGTAATCGTGATCCGTTTGGAAATTTTTTTGATAACTATTTTATTTTTTTCATTTTTCAGATCTCTAACTAAATCTGCTCGGAGGATGTTGTAATTGGATCCAGTATCTAGCATGGCGGTCATATCCCGATTCATTATTTTGATGTTGATGAATGGTATATGGGTGATATATTTGTATTCGTATTTATTTGACAACGAAGCAAATACTTTTCGCCCTGGTGGTGACGATAAACATTTGGTCGCTGTCGAATTTAGTTTTTTGGATTCGAATCCTTAATGTGTTTGGTGTTGTCTTCTCTGTTTACAGCATTCTCTAACCTTGTCGCCGCTTCGTCTACTCTTTTCGCCACCTGATGGAGCTCTTGGAAGGTTTTGGGTAGAGGCCATAAGCTCGATAGGTATGGTAAATATTTCACTGTTGCCCCGTCAAGAATGTGTGTAACTATTCGAAGCTCATCGTGGATATTTAACGCTTTTGCAGACGTCTCTAAACTACAAATGTAATTCTTAAGAGTTTCGTTGGTGTTTTGAAATCTAAAAATTTTTGTTATCTGTAATCTAGAGATCTGCATAGGTGATAGAAACGTACCTATGAGGGTAGCTTTTACTGAGCGCCAATCCGATCTCATGTTTGCGGTTTTAGCCAACCATAGTTGTAGTTCCCCTTTTGTGTATGTCGTCAGTCCCCTTAAAAGTACGTGTAAAGGTATCAACTCGAGTGAAGTGATCCTGTCCAACTTGATGATGAATTCTAGGAGAGCTTCCGGGTCATCACCATCAGTGTTTGGTAGATCCGCACACAGTCTATGCATGTCTGGTTGGAAATTTGAAGACGTGCCGGCCAAATTGGTAACTTGACGTTGTGTATCCAACAGTAACTCATTATGAACACGCATTAAATTAGTTAAAGTTTGGGTTGTGTGACGGTGTCCAGCTCTTGGTGTTGGTTCCGAACGAGGTAGGTTTTCGTTTGGAGCGTTGACGATATGTGGATTTGGGGTCCAATGTTGACCAAACGGAGGGATTTGTGGTATATTAAAATATTGGGGCTGGGGTAAGTATTGTGCTGCGTATGGGTTCGGATTTGGTGTTGGTATTGTATTGATTTGGTGTGCAGTAATCGGTGATAAACGACCATCAGAACGAACTCGATATAGTGTGTCAGTAATGCCAGTAGCTGATGTGGTACATGTTGTCTGGATCATCGGTGTCGAGTTTTGTAGTGGTGATGTGACGGGAATGTTTTAATTCCTTGTGACGGTTGGAGGTGTCCCGTTCATGTTGATGGCTGTGTGTCCTGCTCTTGGTGTTGGTAAATCAAATTTGTTTTAATAATTTTTTTGTAACGTCTAACTTTTATTCTTCCACTAATAAATGTTGTTTTCCGATTTTTGGTGTGAATCAGAAATGGTCGAACTCCAGTTAAATGATACCAAAATTATTATTTCCTGTAAAAGAAATTTACGAAGCAGAAAAAAAATATCTAGAGTACCAGAGAAATTATATTTTATTTTGGTTTGTGTTTATAGGGAATATTAAATCCGAATAATAAAATTTGCAATTTTAAAAAAAATTGATGGCTCGTTTTTTCTGTTACACTCTGTATATTTGTATTTACTTATGTTTTTATAATGTCATAAATCAGTGCTACGCTTCTGAATTTGACACTTGTTTACAAATTTCAAATTGTAAGTACTGTTTAAAGTTTTGTGTTAAAAATTTCAATAAACCACTAAAAATTTTTGTGTGTGCTATAAATAAAAGTTAAACTGTGAAATTGTGTTAAAATTTGAATTTTGTTTAGTTTAACCCTAAATTATAGGTGATTTGCTACCATTTTATGTTACGATTACTTTCTGTTATGTTAATTAATAATTGCATTTGGGGTTACAAACTAACAAATAATTAAACACGTGTTCGATTGTTCAAAAATAATTCTGAAGGTGGGTATATTTCCTTCGTACAATTAAAAAAAAACAAGGTGTTATATCTGAAATTAATATGCAGTTGTTATTGTACCAGATTTTCCGATTTACAGAGTTTTCTTGCTTATAATGGTGTTAAATGTGGAAAGCTGTATTCGAAAACTCTGTTGAATTCAATCGGTTTGTATAATTAAGTTTTGGGCCCATTAATATGTGAAATGTATGTACTCGTAACACGTGGCTTAAGTTGAAATCTTCACCAGATGATATTTAGCAGAGTGCAAAACCTCGTAATCACAATTTAAATGCAGAACATAATTATATATCCCATATATCAGAGATAATGAGCTGTGAACGAATCCCCGTAATGTTGGGGTTGGAATCTCAAAAGGTAAGAATCGGATTTAATACATATGAAAACACCAAATGAATAAAAATGATCTGAATCCTGTTGTCCACAGATAAAAAAAATATTTCAACAAAAGATACTCACCCGCTGAAGTCACCTTTAATAACGTGGTGATTTAAATCGCCTGTTTGGGCTTCTCGTCGTTATTATTTAATCCACGAATCCTATTCGAGCTAATCAGAGCTCAATTATCAATATTCTCTGATGCCCAGGATATGGAAAACAACGCCGAATTTCAGAAATTGGTCGAGTAAAAGCTCCGGAAAGTAGAATCCGTTTACTTTTATCAAAATTGTTGGTATAATTTCTTATACCCGTTCAATCCTCGGATGTGCTTTTTTATTTTAGGTAAAACTTGTTTGGTTGGTGATATATCAAGAAGATCGAACAAAGATGTATCAGCGAAATAAAACACAGTATCAATTGTTTAAAAGGATAAAAAATATATTAAGTATAAATACAACTATATTCTATGAAATTTCATATCGAAGTGAGTATTTTTTTCCATGGATATTTGTATGGCGCCAAGTATTGTTTTTTTCCATACAATCAGTTTATGCAGGTTTTTTTGTATAATTTTTAATAATACGTTACGTATATTTTTGAAAAATATGTTTTGAAGTTGTTTCAAATTTGCCGCGAATATTTATTTTAAGTTGTTTACTTTTAGTTGTCAAACGTATTATTATTTAAATATTTTTAAATTATTTTATAGATATTGTCTGGCGGGCTATTTGAAACAACTTCACAACAAAAGACATTAATCATTGGACTGTGCAAAATTATATTTTTATTATGATGTAGAGAGGTAGTATTTTGTTTTTGATTACTTTAATTGCACTTTTGTTCTTTTGCTCAATATTTCATTATTTCTGTCATACAATTTTTAACCCCGGCAAGTCTAGTTTTTTTGGTTGCAATATCTGTTTTTAATACATAAATTAACCTGTTTTTTTCAATATCTAAGTCCGGGTACTAGTAATATATATTATTTTATTATTAATTTATATTATTATTTATATAAAGTAAATTAAAAAAATTAGTTTTCCCATAATAAAATTTTTTGTTATACTATCCGTCCATTATTAGTTATAGTAGCTTTCACACTAGATTTAAAAATCTAAAACTATGTTGCGGTACAATCGAAAGGAACTCGGGAGGCGCACAAAAAGTTGATTAATACAGTAAAGCATGCAAACTTCATTTTTATAAATAAATATTCAGATGAAATGTTGAAAAATATTAATGAAGCAACAAAATATGGAATAAAATATACCTAATCTATTCAAACTAAACTTTGAATAAAATTTTTTTATTTAAATTCATAGTGGACGTATTATATCTATAGGATATACCAGAAGAATACAGTAATATATACAGCTTTTTTTTATTTAATGTGCTTAAAAATAATACGATTTGATGACATAGTAATCTCTCTATAGGAGTATATATTTTAAAAATTATTTCCCCCTTATATAACAGTTAAAATAATATTGCAGAATTATGTAATGAGCTATTCTGGCTAAATTGTCATAATCTATGGATTGTGTACCTTCCCTTTTTTTATCTTTCACGAAACAATTCCCAATTGCCATAAGTACGTCATGCAAAGCCTTCTAGGTTTAAATCACTTCGATGCTTTTATATTTCTGGTTCATAGGATTCCCTTTAAGCTCTGATAAAAAATGTAATTGACGGGACGTTTGAAATTCAAGCAGAATTTGAGCTGATTTAAAACCAACCAGCATTTCTTGCGGAAATTTGGATCTTACGCCTCCTCGGTTGCATATATAGATATTCTATTGACTTGCCCCACCCTTTTTTTATGCTTCAGAAAAACCGGACTTTTATAGTTTTTCGAACAAAATGGAAACCCACTTTATTATTTTTAACCCGACTTCAAAAAGGAGGATGGTTCTCAATTCGCCTGTATTTTTTTTTTAATGTCTGTTACCTCAGAACTCATTTATTAACCGATTTAAATTTTTGTTTTTTGTTTTAAAGAGTTTGATTTCCAATTGGTCCCATTGTAACCAAATCGCATTCTGATGAAGGGATCCCCTGGAAATCGAGGAAAATCCTCATTTTATATGTGATAACTGATTTCTGCGAATTTTTTTTTTCTCGAATGAATATACTCATTTATAATGGGAAAATAAGAAATTTTTTTTAAAAACCGACTGATTTTTTACAAAAAAAAACCGACCCCAAAAAAAAAACAAAATGCTTGTAAAAAAAATTGAAAATCTGTTATGAAAAATGCACTAAAAATAAAATAAAAATAAAAAACGGATAAAAAAAAATGTGTTATAAAAAAATGCACAAAGAAAATCAGTTATAGAACTTCAAAATCACTAAAAAGCGAGAAATAAAAAAAATTTTGACAAAATGGAAACCCGACTTCAAAAATCAAATATTCTAAAACAAAAAATGCACTAAAAAGTAAAAAAATAATGGTATATGCTTGTGCCAATTTTAGTTCACCTAAGCAAAAATTTTTTAAATATATATGTACAATTATTGTTATTTTTGGTGGCGGTGTCCAAATTTAATGTGAATTTCTGTAGGTTGACACCGACTAGGTGACTAGGTGAACTAAAATTTTTTGTTTTAGAATATTTGATTTTTGAAGTCGGGTTTCCATTTTGTCAAAATTTTTTTTATTCATTTACATTATTTTTTTGTGTTTAGGTACTGATAACAGCATGCTTCTAAGTTTTATTGAAAATACTAGCTGTTTCCTGCTGCTACGTCCGCATTCTATAACGATTCTTAGTCTGCTATTTTAGTTTATAGTTACTATGGAAACAACAATCAAAGTTGAAAAATCTCAAAATTGAAACAAATTTTTCATAAAATAATTTTATAGTTATTTTTTAATAGTATAGTTTCTGTGGAAATGACAAAATCAACAAAAATTCCTGAATATAGTTTTTCTTCCGACTTACTTTACAAATATCAGTATTTAAGGCTAACTTATAATTGTAGCGTAAGGCTAGATAGCCTATATCATTCCTCATGAATGTGGCTATCATACACAAAAAGAATTTTTCCAATCAAACTGGCAGTTCCAGAGATTAGCAAACAAAAGAAACTTTTTTTTTTGTTCAAACCAACAAATAAACAAAAGAACTCTTTAGCTTTATTATATTAGTAAAGATAATTTTTAAGGCAAGAAATGTTGATATTGTTCCCAACACCGGTACCGAATTTGTAATATCTATTTCGTGACTTGTTTTCGAATTCCATCATGAAATTAGTTCAATGGTGTAATTTTACTATATTGTTAACAGAATTTTAGACATTTACAAAGTTTAATTCCATATAAGTCAACGTAATGATATCGTATTAAAACCTATATGAGAGGATTCCAAACTTTCTTGTGAAGTACAGACCACCTACAGATTTTTTGTTTTCCGTACGCCTTTCTAATAATGAATTTTGATAAATTCTTATACTTCATAATTGTTTCTTCAGCTGACACGGAGCTGCTTACTTTTGATAGGGATTTCTGTAGTGTGCAAAATTTAAAATAAAAATACTCGTAGAGTTTTTGTTAATACCGTCATCAATTTACACAGCAAAAAATGCAAATCTTGTAACATTTCCTACTTAAAATAAATGCACAAATCAGTGTTCAAATAACCGTGTGCGGAAGTTAGTAGTGCACACATTAACAAAAACTCTACGAGTATTTTTATTTTAAATTTTGCACACGGTTATTTAAAAAAATAAATAAACTGCATATTCGGGAATGGGCATTATCGGAGAACTGCAAAAAAACTGCAAATTCCTGGCTGATTTGCAAATCTTTTGAGGTCCCCTAAATTCTGTACGCAAACTTGTACTACTAACTTCCGCGAAAGTTAGCAGTGCACACAGTTATTTTTAAAAATAAATATACTGCAAAGTTATGTTTTGAAGTGCAAAATAACTGCAAAAAAACTGCAAATTCTTATGCACATTGTAGTATGCTAAGATAAATTTGTCTTGCCAACTTCACAGACGTGACATAGATCATATTGGTGACCATTAATCTAACACTTAATATCAGCATGAAAGAATATAGACATCCTATGAAATTCCTGAATTATACATTTCCTAGAAGAATATATATATATATATATATATATATATATATATATATATATATATATATATATATATATATATATATATATATATATATATATATATATATATATATTAAAACTTTTGTATGATATACAACCTATGCCAGCCAGGTGTGTGTATTTATTATGTGACTGTGATAAGTCCATTTTAATTGTATTTTCAAAATTTTATGAATTATTTTATATTATTATAAATTTCGGATTTTGGAGTGGGGGAGGTAGCACCAAGCCGTTTCAAAATAATTGTCCTTGGATATAAATCATCGAATTTTGAATAGTTAAATCCATTTCATTAAGTAGTTGTCAATTTTTTATTGATATGATAATGTACTTTTTGACTAGGTATGCTAAGGATATGATTTTGTATCGTAAGGCTGTTTCGATTTACATGTTGGTTCAGTTTTGATGACAATGCAGTTCTATAGTAAGCACGACCGGAATCGACAAGGGGAAGGGTGGTTTTGAAGGATGGGGAAACACAAAATTTGGTATATCTCTCTTAATATTGAAAAAACACATAAGAAGTAAAGTTGTAGAAAATTAGTTTTAATATAATTAAGTTTCTTATTCTGTTTCTCTAATATTTACAGAGATAATGACAGTTTAATATTGAAAATTTAAATCGTAATTATGTCTGTACACCTAGGCATCTAACCAAAACAAAGAACTTCTTCAACTTTAAATCGAGATTCAAGCATGGATCTCTCACCCAAGTCAAGATTTCGTATCGTGTCGAGGATTGTGTGGCGTTAAGATCACACCACTCTCTTCATGAATCTAGGGCATTGATCAGAATCAAAAATAAAATCATGGGGCGCGTGAAATTTTAATCAACAGTCAACCGCTCATATCATTATAAATGCTATTTACATATTTACTCAGGTTACGCTACGCCCTACGATTTTATTTTTTAGTCTGATCAATGCCCTAGATTGATGAGGAGAGTGGTGTGATGACTAGTACCTTGGACCCACATAATTATTTTTTAGCTTTTAGAGTACATTATGTACATCACTATTATCTTTCTTTTCAATAAAACCGTTACTAAAAATTTTTGTTACCTATTTTATTTCACTTAAATTGTCTCAAATTTAAAAACAATGTCAATGTGTCTATAGGTATTTAGATTTTTCCAAATTTAATATTTTACAATGACACATGATAGAACAGATGGATAGTTCAGCCAATATAGCTCATCATCTTTTACAAAAGAAAAAAAACCCGGAGATATTTACGTAATTAACATTAAAAGA
This sequence comes from Nineta flava, assembly GCA_963920215.1. Taxonomy (NCBI): domain Eukaryota; kingdom Metazoa; phylum Arthropoda; class Insecta; order Neuroptera; family Chrysopidae; genus Nineta; species Nineta flava. Next base: position 37,419,983 of record OY986040.1, on the reverse strand, counting down.
CTATGTAATTTCATACCCTATAAAAGTTTAAAACTATTACGTGTGTGTTACTGTACGTGTGACATCGAATGGTAATATCAATGTTTATTTATTATCACTTTATTTTCATTTGAAAATATAACAAAAAATAGTACTACTACCACTATCAGTTTTATTTTAGTTGTTAAAATACTTTAATGATTTTTTATTAAATATTAAACAGTTTACAAGCTATATTATTATGTTATACCATTAAAACTTGTATCCATTTATACTGGGAATTCCATAATGTTAAAGGTGGAATATCTGTTTCTAGGAACTAAATTCAATAATTCAGGCTACCATTTTACCGCTCTTGGTAACCATGTTAAATTATCTTGAGTTTTAAGAATATTAAAATTGGATTTGTCGTTTTGAGGAACACGTTCGGAAATTTAAAAAAACAACTTTTATTAGATTGAATCAAAAAGTTATTGATTTCATTTGTAAGAACAGCATTTAACCTCGACAATACTGAAACGTTATTTGTAATGAATTTTCATTTTAAAGAAAGCAAATTCATATCGGGTATGAAAGATAAAAGAAACAGACGAATTTTTGGGTGGTCCAATCCTAATATCAACAGGTGGCTTTTAAAAAAATATCCAATTCGATCAACCCAGGGAAATTTTTCAATGGCTACAAAATTTTCTATTAAAACTTTCAGAAAATAGTTTTTGGTATACGTGTTCATAAATGACGTAGTTAGCCCATCTCTGCATGTCTTCCTGCCTGAACAATGATGTCTACTTGAAACTGGGAGGTTATGGATTCGAATCCTGGCATCGGCAGTTTGTCAATTATAAGGGGGAAAAAAGGGGTGGTTAATTGACTAAACTGTCGGCGTATGGGCAAGAACGAAATAACCGGCTAAGATGAATATCGGCATTGTTCCTATCAGAGTCGGCTGCAGCCGCACATCCGACCAATTCCTAGTCTACACACAAAAATTCCTTCTACTGCACTCACATCCTCACATCCTCAGGCAACACAATATACCTTATGGTCGAAGTGTAGCCCGCCTAGAGCAGCCCCTACAATCTATTTATCTATCTAACTACTAAGTTAATTGTTATGTTCACAAATGCATATCACATAAAACTAATTGCAAAGGTTCATCAAGCTTGATCATTAAAAATTGAAAGTTTGCGGTTATAATTTTGAAAACAAAACCGCTTTGAGACCAAAAACAATTTTTTTTTACAAAAGCGACAAAGAATATCAGTTACTAAGAAATAACATTTTTTTAAGAACTTTTCTCTGTGTCGTGACGTGGAGGGGAGATGGTAACCGTTAAACATCCTACTCATATCGAGACATCTGAAACTCTTTGAATCTATTTTTTAACTTATTATTTTTAACTTATTAGACACCGATAGAGATATTGAGAAACAATAATACTTCAGACTTCGCTTTGTTTATACAAAACGAGACACCACATATAATAGTTATATTTAAAAAATTGATTATCAAAATTGTTTTTAATCCACCTTGAATATTTTAAAAACTTATAATAATTTCAATCGAATCAATGTGCGATAAAACTGTCAATGAATTTGTATATTGTTACTTTTTTAAAATATTTTTTTATTTAGTGCTTCTATTGTTGTAGTTGTTTTATTTATTTTTTATTTTAAATTATAAATCGACATATTGCATGTTTTCTAATGGTTTACGCAATAGTTTTATGTTGAACATACACCTACATTTTAATATGTGTCTCAGTTTCTAATTTTCTATAATATATATTGATGTTAAATGACATTATATTGATTGCTCATTGTAGCTTTTACATCAATTATAAACGAATGAATAGAAAGTTTGATTAAAAATAGTTTAAATAAAATATCAAAATTATTTAAGTGTTTCTTAAACATTATAACGTTCAAGTGTGTCTTAACCTTTCTATATTAATATATAAGTTCCTTGTATGTATCGTTAAACGGATTTAACTTAAAAACAATTTGACAGATTTTGATAAAGCTTTATGCTAAAAACACCTTTATGGTGTCCATATTAAGATCAAAGATATTGATATATCCACTCTGTTTTGAGTAAAGTACGACTAGCTAATTTATACTGATGATGACTACATTGTATTCGAAATACGTATTTATAATACAAAAAACTGATCTAGGTAAAGGGGGCGAATTTGAAATTTTATTTCAAAAACCTAGAGTTCTCACTAATTATCATTCGATAATATAATGTTTATGAATTTTCAGATTCATTTCGTTGTCCATCAAGAAAACTTTAATTATTAAAAACCTATTTAGGAATACAAGCATATACGGAATGGTTAAGGAATACTTACCCGGGCAACGCTGGGTACTTAGTCAATGTACTTTTGGGCCTACAGGGTACTGACAAAAACGTTTCTTAATATATTAATTTGTTTATTAAATAAATAAAAAATTTGAAATTTTCGTAAAATCACTTTATTTGTCTAGTTTCGAAGCACAGTTCCTTCCTCAGTTTTTTACATACTGTAGCAACAAGGTAAACATTTTCAGGTACTTAACTTAACATTTTGTGAATGAAATCTCATAATATTGGAAAATTCCTTAAACTATAAAAAAAAATTATACAAATTATTTAACACATAGGTATACAAAATATAACATTTAATGAATGAAAGGAAATAAAAATGGGGCGAACTTTAAAACTATAAAATTATTTTTGAATCGACATATACACATTTTTAACATACACGTATAAATAACATTGTGAAATGGTGAATTAAATTGATTTTAGGTTGTACATACACAATTATTTGATTAAGTTTGGCCAACAATTAATAATTTACACAAAGAGATTCAATAAGGGGGTGTTTTTAAAATCCAATCGGTCATTTACTACGGAATCGCAATTTTAGAATTTTATTATTTCTAATATTTCCAGATATTTTGTATACCTTTTGTGTTAAATAATTTGTATAATTTTCCAAAATGTTTATGGATTTTTCCAATATTATTAGATTTTATTCACAAAATGTTATGTTAAGTTCCTAAAAATGTTTACCTTGTTGCTAAACTATGTAAAATTGCTCTTTTCAAGACTGTGTTCCTAGTCAAATAAAGTGATTGTACGAAAATTTCAAATATTTATTGAATTTAATAATTATAATGGATTTTCGTCAAGTAATGATCCATTCAACACAATATATTAATTTGTTAAAAATTATGTATTAAACCGGAAAGGTTAGAAATAATATATATTGGATTGATGATCAATAACTTTTGATAACTAAATATTGACATGATTCAAAACTTGAGTATGCCATCTAGATATTTACCAAATATCTTAAAATAACTGATAAGCTATTTCCTAAGCAGTTCATATACAAACTTTCAAAATTTTCCCAGTCTTTGGTTTTCTCAAATTAAAAAGCTTACCTGTAAACTTCCTTATACTCGTTTATTAAAAGTGATCTGAAATATGATATTTAAACATAGACAACTTGCAACAAAAATGAACACTGAGCACACATACTTTTTTATTTCGAATTCCTTTTATTTATAAATTATAATTTCTTTGTTTCAAAAAAGATTCACAATACAGAAAAAAAAACACAAAAAAAAAAAACGAAAACAATGCTTGTAAATAATAATAAAAGAAAATTAAAAGATTCTCTCTCTTTTACAAAATAAATTGTACTTTTTTGTAGTTGTTTAAAAAGAGGATAATCTCTCAATATTTTATCATATAGAGAATATTTAAAAAAGCACAACAAAAGAGATATATTTAAAAAAAAGTTATGTTTAAAAGACATATCTTTCTAAAATATTTGTGTGTTTGAGTGCCTTTTTTCATTTATTTAGTACAGGTAGTATTATTGTTGGTAATCGTAACATGTTGGTCATCAACGACCACAATAATTATAGGAATAATTTAAGGTTGGAAACACTTGACTTAAGCTCCTTTTCCCTTAAAAGTGATTTGGAAAGTATCTACAATCAGCCTGAAGCCTCTTAACTGAAAATTTCATTAATTTTATGAAGCTATACACTTACATAATAGAAAAATAAAAAGTATTTTAATTAAAATTAATTTATACAGATAAATAATTTTTGTAGACATTAAACAAAATTTCATTAACCCCGAAAAACCTCTAAACAACCCTCCTCCCCCCTCGAAAACTCTCCGATGCAATATTTGCTCCAAATTTAGGGAAGCGACCCATTAGGTACAGTGAATGAATTATTTTTTAGAGAATCAATGAGTATATTTGTATGCGCTTGTTGCATTGTTGTTTACTAAATATTGTAAAATCAAGTACATTTTTAGCAACCACGATGGATCGAAGAAATTCTTGAATACTTTTAGACAATATCACTTTTATTTGGTATTTGATAATCCCTGACAGTTCATTTATAACTATTTCACTGTTAAAATGTAATCACACTTTTCACATTTTTGTATACGGTCTTTGGGGTTAAAGTGGGAGTTATTTTGGTATGACCAATCCTAGATCTACCAATTGTTCGTTTATTGTCATACAACAATGAAAAAAATGTCTCGTTACTATATTTTAAATGTATTTCTTTAGGTCATGACCATCGGGGTGATAACCGTGAACTCATTTTGAGTTTCTTTCATCGCAGTCGTTAGTTTTTTAGTTATTTTTGATGCCTCATTTTCTTCAATGTTACGGCACTGCAGCTTTTATTGCTGTTTGTGAGGTTTTCTTTTCATAAAGTTTGGTATCCTGTATTTTATCTTAAAAGTGTGTGAAGGAATACTGCGATATGGTGAAAACTGCATTAACGAATTAGAAAAGCATCCGAATGTGTTTGCACTTGATCTTCTGAACAACAGTAACAGCATCAACAGACTTGATTAGCTAAATATTTTGGTACTAACATTAAGACATGTGTTTCAATAACATTTGTGTTGTTATTTTAGTTAAATATATTAGTATATAATTCTAAATTCCTACAGTTTTTATATCAGTATATAATCTACTTGTAAATAAAAATTAAACAATTTATCTACGGCCCATTTTCTGTAACTTTAATTTTTACTGAAATATTGTTACTGAAATATGGAAATATTGTCACTTATGTATTTCTCTTATTTGTAAGAATAAATTATTTTCTTGTCGCCATGTTTACCACAAACATGGCGACAAGAAAATAATTTATTCTTACAAATAAGAGAAATACATAAGTGACAATATTTCCATATTTCAGTAACAATATTTCAGTAAAAATTAAAGTTACAGAAAATGGGCCGTAGATAAATTGTTTAATTTTTATTTACAAGTAGATTATATACTGATATAAAAACTGTAGGAATATTGATAATAATTATAAATATATATAAATATTGCTAATAATTATATTATACATAATAATAATAATAATAATAATAATAATAATAATAATAATAATAATAATAATAATAATAATAATAATAATAATAATAATAATAATAATAATAATAATAATAATAATAATAATAATAATAATAATAATAATAATAATAATAATAATAATAATAATAATAATAATAATAATAATAATAATAATAATAATAATAATAATAATAATAATAATAATAATAATAATAATAATAATAATAATAATAATAATAATAATAATAATAATAATAATAATAATAATAATAATAATAATAATAATAATAATAATAATAATAATAATAATAATAATAATAATAATAATAATAATAATAATAATAATAATAATAATAATAATAATAATAATAATAATAATAATAATAATAATAATAATAATAATAATAATAATAATAATAATAATAATAATAATAATAATAATAATAATAATAATAATAATAATAATAATAATAATAATAATAATAATAATAATAATAATAATAATAATAATAATAATAATAATAATAATAATAATAATAATAATAATAATAATAATAATAATAATAATAATAATAATAATAATAATAATAATAATAATAATAATAATAATAATAATAATAATAATAATAATAATAATAATAATAATAATAATAATAATAATAATAATAATAATAATAATAATAATAATAATAATAATAATAATAATAATAATAATAATAATAATAATAATAATAATAATAATAATAATAATAATAATAATAATAATAATAATAATAATAATAATAATAATAATAATAATAATAATAATAATAATAATAATAATAATAATAATAATAATAATAATAATAATAATAATAATAATAATAATAATAATAATAATAATAATAATAATAATAATAATAATAATAATAATAATAATAATAATAATAATAATAATAATAATAATAATAATAATAATAATAATAATAATAATAATAATAATAATAATAATAATAATAATAATAATAATAATAATAATAATAATAATAATAATAATAATAATAATAATAATAATAATAATAATAATAATAATAATAATAATAATAATAATAATAATAATAATAATAATAATAATAATAATAATAATAATAATAATAATAATAATAATAATAATAATAATAATAATAATAATAATAATAATAATAATAATAATAATAATAATAATAATAATAATAATAATAATAATAATAATAATAATAATAATAATAATAATAATAATAATAATAATAATAATAATAATAATAATAATAATAATAATAATAATAATAATAATAATAATAATAATAATAATAATAATAATAATAATAATAATAATAATAATAATAATAATAATAATAATAATAATAATAATAATAATAATAATAATAATAATAATAATAATAATAATAATAATAATAATAATAATAATAATAATAATAATAATAATAATAATAATAATAATAATAATAATAATAATAATAATAATAATAATAATAATAATAATAATAATAATAATAATAATAATAATAATAATAATAATAATAATAATAATAATAATAATAATAATAATAATAATAATAATAATAATAATAATAATAATAATAATAATAATAATAATAATAATAATAATAATAATAATAATAATAATAATAATAATAATAATAATAATAATAATAATAATAATAATAATAATAATAATAATAATAATAATAATAATAATAATAATAATAATAATAATAATAATAATAATAATAATAATAATAATAATAATAATAATAATAATAATAATAATAATAATAATAATAATAATAATAATAATAATAATAATAATAATAATAATAATAATAATAATAATAATAATAATAATAATAATAATAATAATAATAATAATAATAATAATAATAATAATAATAATAATAATAATAATAATAATAATAATAATAATAATAATAATAATAATAATAATAATAATAATAATAATAATAATAATAATAATAATAATAATAATAATAATAATAATAATAATAATAATAATAATAATAATAATAATAATAATAATAATAATAATAATAATAATAATAATAATAATAATAATAATAATAATAATAATAATAATAATAATAATAATAATAATAATAATAATAATAATAATAATAATAATAATAATAATAATAATAATAATAATAATAATAATAATAATAATAATAATAATAATAATAATAATAATAATAATAATAATAATAATAATAATAATAATAATAATAATAATAATAATAATAATAATAATAATAATAATAATAATAATAATAATAATAATAATAATAATAATAATAATAATAATAATAATAATAATAATAATAATAATAATAATAATAATAATAATAATAATAATAATAATAATAATAATAATAATAATAATAATAATAATAATAATAATAATAATAATAATAATAATAATAATAATAATAATAATAATAATAATAATAATAATAATAATAATAATAATAATAATAATAATAATAATAATAATAATAATAATAATAATAATAATAATAATAATAATAATAATAATAATAATAATAATAATAATAATAATAATAATAATAATAATAATAATAATAATAATAATAATAATAATAATAATAATAATAATAATAATAATAATAATAATAATAATAATAATAATAATAATAATAATAATAATAATAATAATAATAATAATAATAATAATAATAATAATAATAATAATAATAATAATAATAATAATAATAATAATAATAATAATAATAATAATAATAATAATAATAATAATAATAATAATAATAATAATAATAATAATAATAATAATAATAATAATAATAATAATAATAATAATAATAATAATAATAATAATAATAATAATAATAATAATAATAATAATAATAATAATAATAATAATAATAATAATAATAATAATAATAATAATAATAATAATAATAATAATAATAATAATAATAATAATAATAATAATAATAATAATAATAATAATAATAATAATAATAATAATAATAATAATAATAATAATAATAATAATAATAATAATAATAATAATAATAATAATAATAATAATAATAATAATAATAATAATAATAATAATAATAATAATAATAATAATAATAATAATAATAATAATAATAATAATAATAATAATAATAATAATAATAATAATAATAATAATAATAATAATAATAATAATAATAATAATAATAATAATAATAATAATAATAATAATAATAATAATAATAATAATAATAATAATAATAATAATAATAATAATAATAATAATAATAATAATAATAATAATAATAATAATAATAATAATAATAATAATAATAATAATAATAATAATAATAATAATAATAATAATAATAATAATAATAATAATAATAATAATAATAATAATAATAATAATAATAATAATAATAATAATAATAATAATAATAATAATAATAATAATAATAATAATAATAATAATAATAATAATAATAATAATAATAATAATAATAATAATAATAATAATAATAATAATAATAATAATAATAATAATAATAATAATAATAATAATAATAATAATAATAATAATAATAATAATAATAATAATAATAATAATAATAATAATAATAATAATAATAATAATAATAATAATAATAATAATAATAATAATAATAATAATAATAATAATAATAATAATAATAATAATAATAATAATAATAATAATAATAATAATAATAATAATAATAATAATAATAATAATAATAATAATAATAATAATAATAATAATAATAATAATAATAATAATAATAATAATAATAATAATAATAATAATAATAATAATAATAATAATAATAATAATAATAATAATAATAATAATAATAATAATAATAATAATAATAATAATAATAATAATAATAATAATAATAATAATAATAATAATAATAATAATAATAATAATAATAATAATAATAATAATAATAATAATAATAATAATAATAATAATAATAATAATAATAATAATAATAATAATAATAATAATAATAATAATAATAATAATAATAATAATAATAATAATAATAATAATAATAATAATAATAATAATAATAATAATAATAATAATAATAATAATAATAATAATAATAATAATAATAATAATAATAATAATAATAATAATAATAATAATAATAATAATAATAATAATAATAATAATAATAATAATAATAATAATAATAATAATAATAATAATAATAATAATAATAATAATAATAATAATAATAATAATAATAATAATAATAATAATAATAATAATAATAATAATAATAATAATAATAATAATAATAATAATAATAATAATAATAATAATAATAATAATAATAATAATAATAATAATAATAATAATAATAATAATAATAATAATAATAATAATAATAATAATAATAATAATAATAATAATAATAATAATAATAATAATAATAATAATAATAATAATAATAATAATAATAATAATAATAATAATAATAATAATAATAATAATAATAATAATAATAATAATAATAATAATAATAATAATAATAATAATAATAATAATAATAATAATAATAATAATAATAATAATAATAATAATAATAATAATAATAATAATAATAATAATAATAATAATAATAATAATAATAATAATAATAATAATAATAATAATAATAATAATAATAATAATAATAATAATAATAATAATAATAATAATAATAATAATAATAATAATAATAATAATAATAATAATAATAATAATAATAATAATAATAATAATAATAATAATAATAATAATAATAATAATAATAATAATAATAATAATAATAATAATAATAATAATAATAATAATAATAATAATAATAATAATAATAATAATAATAATAATAATAATAATAATAATAATAATAATAATAATAATAATAATAATAATAATAATAATAATAATAATAATAATAATAATAATAATAATAATAATAATAATAATAATAATAATAATAATAATAATAATAATAATAATAATAATAATAATAATAATAATAATAATAATAATAATAATAATAATAATAATAATAATAATAATAATAATAATAATAATAATAATAATAATAATAATAATAATAATAATAATAATAATAATAATAATAATAATAATAATAATAATAATAATAATAATAATAATAATAATAATAATAATAATAATAATAATAATAATAATAATAATAATAATAATAATAATAATAATAATAATAATAATAATAATAATAATAATAATAATAATAATAATAATAATAATAATAATAATAATAATAATAATAATAATAATAATAATAATAATAATAATAATAATAATAATAATAATAATAATAATAATAATAATAATAATAATAATAATAATAATAATAATAATAATAATAATAATAATAATAATAATAATAATAATAATAATAATAATAATAATAATAATAATAATAATAATAATAATAATAATAATAATAATAATAATAATAATAATAATAATAATAATAATAATAATAATAATAATAATAATAATAATAATAATAATAATAATAATAATAATAATAATAATAATAATAATAATAATAATAATAATAATAATAATAATAATAATAATAATAATAATAATAATAATAATAATAATAATAATAATAATAATAATAATAATAATAATAATAATAATAATAATAATAATAATAATAATAATAATAATAATAATAATAATAATAATAATAATAATAATAATAATAATAATAATAATAATAATAATAATAATAATAATAATAATAATAATAATAATAATAATAATAATAATAATAATAATAATAATAATAATAATAATAATAATAATAATAATAATAATAATAATAATAATAATAATAATAATAATAATAATAATAATAATAATAATAATAATAATAATAATAATAATAATAATAATAATAATAATAATAATAATAATAATAATAATAATAATAATAATAATAATAATAATAATAATAATAATAATAATAATAATAATAATAATAATAATAATAATAATAATAATAATAATAATAATAATAATAATAATAATAATAATAATAATAATAATAATAATAATAATAATAATAATAATAATAATAATAATAATAATAATAATAATAATAATAATAATAATAATAATAATAATAATAATAATAATAATAATAATAATAATAATAATAATAATAATAATAATAATAATAATAATAATAATAATAATAATAATAATAATAATAATAATAATAATAATAATAATAATAATAATAATAATAATAATAATAATAATAATAATAATAATAATAATAATAATAATAATAATAATAATAATAATAATAATAATAATAATAATAATAATAATAATAATAATAATAATAATAATAATAATAATAATAATAATAATAATAATAATAATAATAATAATAATAATAATAATAATAATAATAATAATAATAATAATAATAATAATAATAATAATAATAATAATAATAATAATAATAATAATAATAATAATAATAATAATAATAATAATAATAATAATAATAATAATAATAATAATAATAATAATAATAATAATAATAATAATAATAATAATAATAATAATAATAATAATAATAATAATAATAATAATAATAATAATAATAATAATAATAATAATAATAATAATAATAATAATAATAATAATAATAATAATAATAATAATAATAATAATAATAATAATAATAATAATAATAATAATAATAATAATAATAATAATAATAATAATAATAATAATAATAATAATAATAATAATAATAATAATAATAATAATAATAATAATAATAATAATAATAATAATAATAATAATAATAATAATAATAATAATAATAATAATAATAATAATAATAATAATAATAATAATAATAATAATAATAATAATAATAATAATAATAATAATAATAATAATAATAATAATAATAATAATAATAATAATAATAATAATAATAATAATAATAATAATAATAATAATAATAATAATAATAATAATAATAATAATAATAATAATAATAATAATAATAATAATAATAATAATAATAATAATAATAATAATAATAATAATAATAATAATAATAATAATAATAATAATAATAATAATAATAATAATAATAATAATAATAATAATAATAATAATAATAATAATAATAATAATAATAATAATAATAATAATAATAATAATAATAATAATAATAATAATAATAATAATAATAATAATAATAATAATAATAATAATAATAATAATAATAATAATAATAATAATAATAATAATAATAATAATAATAATAATAATAATAATAATAATAATAATAATAATAATAATAATAATAATAATAATAATAATAATAATAATAATAATAATAATAATAATAATAATAATAATAATAATAATAATAATAATAATAATAATAATAATAATAATAATAATAATAATAATAATAATAATAATAATAATAATAATAATAATAATAATAATAATAATAATAATAATAATAATAATAATAATAATAATAATAATAATAATAATAATAATAATAATAATAATAATAATAATAATAATAATAATAATAATAATAATAATAATAATAATAATAATAATAATAATAATAATAATAATAATAATAATAATAATAATAATAATAATAATAATAATAATAATAATAATAATAATAATAATAATAATAATAATAATAATAATAATAATAATAATAATAATAATAATAATAATAATAATAATAATAATAATAATAATAATAATAATAATAATAATAATAATAATAATAATAATAATAATAATAATAATAATAATAATAATAATAATAATAATAATAATAATAATAATAATAATAATAATAATAATAATAATAATAATAATAATAATAATAATAATAATAATAATAATAATAATAATAATAATAATAATAATAATAATAATAATAATAATAATAATAATAATAATAATAATAATAATAATAATAATAATAATAATAATAATAATAATAATAATAATAATAATAATAATAATAATAATAATAATAATAATAATAATAATAATAATAATAATAATAATAATAATAATAATAATAATAATAATAATAATAATAATAATAATAATAATAATAATAATAATAATAATAATAATAATAATAATAATAATAATAATAATAATAATAATAATAATAATAATAATAATAATAATAATAATAATAATAATAATAATAATAATAATAATAATAATAATAATAATAATAATAATAATAATAATAATAATAATAATAATAATAATAATAATAATAATAATAATAATAATAATAATAATAATAATAATAATAATAATAATAATAATAATAATAATAATAATAATAATAATAATAATAATAATAATAATAATAATAATAATAATAATAATAATAATAATAATAATAATAATAATAATAATAATAATAATAATAATAATAATAATAATAATAATAATAATAATAATAATAATAATAATAATAATAATAATAATAATAATAATAATAATAATAATAATAATAATAATAATAATAATAATAATAATAATAATAATAATAATAATAATAATAATAATAATAATAATAATAATAATAATAATAATAATAATAATAATAATAATAATAATAATAATAATAATAATAATAATAATAATAATAATAATAATAATAATAATAATAATAATAATAATAATAATAATAATAATAATAATAATAATAATAATAATAATAATAATAATAATAATAATAATAATAATAATAATAATAATAATAATAATAATAATAATAATAATAATAATAATAATAATAATAATAATAATAATAATAATAATAATAATAATAATAATAATAATAATAATAATAATAATAATAATAATAATAATAATAATAATAATAATAATAATAATAATAATAATAATAATAATAATAATAATAATAATAATAATAATAATAATAATAATAATAATAATAATAATAATAATAATAATAATAATAATAATAATAATAATAATAATAATAATAATAATAATAATAATAATAATAATAATAATAATAATAATAATAATAATAATAATAATAATAATAATAATAATAATAATAATAATAATAATAATAATAATAATAATAATAATAATAATAATAATAATAATAATAATAATAATAATAATAATAATAATAATAATAATAATAATAATAATAATAATAATAATAATAATAATAATAATAATAATAATAATAATAATAATAATAATAATAATAATAATAATAATAATAATAATAATAATAATAATAATAATAATAATAATAATAATAATAATAATAATAATAATAATAATAATAATAATAATAATAATAATAATAATAATAATAATAATAATAATAATAATAATAATAATAATAATAATAATAATAATAATAATAATAATAATAATAATAATAATAATAATAATAATAATAATAATAATAATAATAATAATAATAATAATAATAATAATAATAATAATAATAATAATAATAATAATAATAATAATAATAATAATAATAATAATAATAATAATAATAATAATAATAATAATAATAATAATAATAATAATAATAATAATAATAATAATAATAATAATAATAATAATAATAATAATAATAATAATAATAATAATAATAATAATAATAATAATAATAATAATAATAATAATAATAATAATAATAATAATAATAATAATAATAATAATAATAATAATAATAATAATAATAATAATAATAATAATAATAATAAGAATAATAATAATAATAATAATAATAATAATAATAAGAATAATAATAATAATAAGAATAATAATAATAATAAGAATAATAATAATAATAAGAATAATAATAATAATAAGAATAATAATAATAATAAGAATAATAATAATAATAAGAATAATAATAATAATAAGAATAATAATAATAATAAGAATAATAATAATAATAAGAATAATAATAATAATAAGAATAATAATAATAATAAGAATAATAATAATAATAAGAATAATAATAATAATAAGAATAATAATAATAATAAGAATAATAATAATAATAAGAATAATAATAATAATAAGAATAATAATAATAATAAGAATAATAATAATAATAAGAATAATAATAATAATAAGAATAATAATAATAATAAGAATAATAATAATAATAAGAATAATAATAATAATAAGAATAATAATAATAATAAGAATAATAATAATAATAAGAATAATAATAATAATAAGAATAATAATAATAATAAGAATAATAATAATAATAAGAATAATAATAATAATAAGAATAATAATAATAATAAGAATAATAATAATAATAAGAATAATAATAATAATAAGAATAATAATAATAATAAGAATAATAATAATAATAAGAATAATAATAATAATAAGAATAATAATAATAATAAGAATAATAATAATAATAAGAATAATAATAATAATAAGAATAATAATAATAATAAGAATAATAATAATAATAAGAATAATAATAATAATAAGAATAATAATAATAATAAGAATAATAATAATAATAAGAATAATAATAATAATAAGAATAATAATAATAATAAGAATAATAATAATAATAAGAATAATAATAATAATAAGAATAATAATAATAATAAGAATAATAATAATAATAAGAATAATAATAATAATAAGAATAATAATAATAATAAGAATAATAATAATAATAAGAATAATAATAATAATAAGAATAATAATAATAATAAGAATAATAATAATAATAAGAATAATAATAATAATAAGAATAATAATAATAATAAGAATAATAATAATAATAAGAATAATAATAATAATAAGAATAATAATAATAATAAGAATAATAATAATAATAAGAATAATAATAATAATAAGAATAATAATAATAATAAGAATAATAATAATAATAAGAATAATAATAATAATAAGAATAATAATAATAATAAGAATAATAATAATAATAAGAATAATAATAATAATAAGAATAATAATAATAATAAGAATAATAATAATAATAAGAATAATAATAATAATAAGAATAATAATAATAATAAGAATAATAATAATAATAAGAATAATAATAATAATAAGAATAATAATAATAATAAGAATAATAATAATAATAAGAATAATAATAATAATAAGAATAATAATAATAATAAGAATAATAATAATAATAAGAATAATAATAATAATAAGAATAATAATAATAATAAGAATAATAATAATAATAAGAATAATAATAATAATAAGAATAATAATAATAATAAGAATAATAATAATAATAAGAATAATAATAATAATAAGAATAATAATAATAATAAGAATAATAATAATAATAAGAATAATAATAATAATAAGAATAATAATAATAATAAGAATAATAATAATAATAAGAATAATAATAATAATAAGAATAATAATAATAATAAGAATAATAATAATAATAAGAATAATAATAATAATAAGAATAATAATAATAATAAGAATAATAATAATAATAAGAATAATAATAATAATAAGAATAATAATAATAATAAGAATAATAATAATAATAAGAATAATAATAATAATAAGAATAATAATAATAATAAGAATAATAATAATAATAAGAATAATAATAATAATAAGAATAATAATAATAATAAGAATAATAATAATAATAAGAATAATAATAATAATAAGAATAATAATAATAATAAGAATAATAATAATAATAAGAATAATAATAATAATAAGAATAATAATAATAATAAGAATAATAATAATAATAAGAATAATAATAATAATAAGAATAATAATAATAATAAGAATAATAATAATAATAAGAATAATAATAATAATAAGAATAATAATAATAATAAGAATAATAATAATAATAAGAATAATAATAATAATAAGAATAATAATAATAATAAGAATAATAATAATAATAAGAATAATAATAATAATAAGAATAATAATAATAATAAGAATAATAATAATAATAAGAATAATAATAATAATAAGAATAATAATAATAATAAGAATAATAATAATAATAAGAATAATAATAATAATAAGAATAATAATAATAATAAGAATAATAATAATAATAAGAATAATAATAATAATAAGAATAATAATAATAATAAGAATAATAATAATAATAAGAATAATAATAATAATAAGAATAATAATAATAATAAGAATAATAATAATAATAAGAATAATAATAATAATAAGAATAATAATAATAATAAGAATAATAATAATAATAAGAATAATAATAATAATAAGAATAATAATAATAATAAGAATAATAATAATAATAAGAATAATAATAATAATAAGAATAATAATAATAATAAGAATAATAATAATAATAAGAATAATAATAATAATAAGAATAATAATAATAATAAGAATAATAATAATAAGAATAATAAGAATAATAAGAATAATAATAATAAGAATAAGAATAATAAGAATAATAAT
>OY986040.1:37314436-37396936 GCA_963920215.1 Nineta flava | reverse complement strand
GTGCAAACAGTTATTATATGAAAACATCATAGACCCCTTAATTTCACATTGAATACATCTTAAATGCAAATTTTATTTTTGTATAAGATTTTTAGTGGCACACTTCCATATATATAGTTTTTTTAGCGAATTTCCTTCAAAGGAATTGCAACCATTGTTTTTGTACCAATGTTGGAATTTCGTAAAAATTTCTTCAAATGTCCATCGATCCTACTAGCTGTTAAAAAACACTATCGTAAAAATGTGTATATATATATATATATATATATATATATATATATTCTATATATATATATATATATATATATTTATATATATATATATATATATATATATTTATATACATATATATATATATATATATATATATGTGTATATATATATATATATATATATATATACGTATATGCATATATATAAGTTTATGTGTCTGTGGACTATCTAGCGGTCACTGTTTTATTCTGATTGGAATAAAAATTTAGTATTTGAGGCGCTTTTGGTATTCAAAAGATCAAGTTCGGCAATGGGTAAAATCGGACAAGGGAGAGGAGGGTTTAGTGGCAGGGGAAAAAAATTTGGCATGTCTCCCGTAATATTCGAAAAATCGAAAAATTTATAAGAAGTAAAGTTGAAGGTGCTAAGTTCTACTGTTACACTAATATTTACAGAAATATGGACGTTTTAAGATTGAAAATTAAATTTCTTTATATCTCTGTACACATTGGAGTTTGAGCAAAAAAGGAAAGGTGATGAATTGTAGCAAAGATGATTTTCTACAACTTTATTTCTTACGAATTTTTCGATTGTTGTAGAGATATTTTATATTTTGTGTTCCTTGTTTCTTTATGCTCCCTTTCCCCTAGACGTATGCCATTTATTAATAAAATTGGCCTTGAAAATAGAAAAATGATATCAGATACGATATTTCATTTTGATAAGACTAAAATTTTGAAAGCTAGAGAGTGATTTGTGTATTCTAAGGAAATTCGTTAAGTTGTAGCAGCTCCTGCGTAACGAATTTTTTTTTTGTATACCTTTGTGCCTATCCATCCATTGTTAATATGAATGCCTTTCGGCTATGTTATACTAACGGAGGTGACAGGCGTTTATATAGTTTGACATTTAACTAATATACCCGCACATTAGTAGCATTATTTTGACATCAATGTTTGGTATGAAAAATCGTACACATCTCTGATGGGGATGAAATCCAAGATCTCTCAATTATACACTAGAAGAACTTTGATTTACATAACATCCCACAAAAATTAGCGGTACTCAAGCAACGAAATAAACCGGTACAATTATTTTTGTAATTTAAAATATAGTAAAACTTGAACTTACGTATATACCCATCATAAATTATTTCTAATGAAAGTATATTAAAATTAATTTTAACATCAATGCATATGAAAAATCAGACACATCTTGGGAGGGGATCGAACTCAAGACCTCTCTCTTTCCAGACCATTGTCCCTCGGTTGGTTGAGTTGGTAAAGCACTGGTCGAAAAAGGCAGAGGTTTTAGTTTCGATCCCCATCCAATATGGACATAATTTGTTTGAATATCAAGAAAGATTTTATTGGTTGATGACAGACAATAAAGTATTATGGAAGTAAAATAAATATATAATGCGGTCATATAAAATAATAGAAACCCGTAATCATACGATGTCGTCTTATTTTCCATAATAATAATAATAATATTCAGAACCATTTCACTCTGTTTATATTTTAAACATTATTATTTTTATTATATGCAAATAATATTGTTGTGTTGTATTTTAAAACACAAGCGCAAAGTGTGTATTTGTTGTATTCTTATTTAGAGTGAATGTGACTATGGTTGGTATAAGAAGACTTTCTTTATGTTGGAAGAATAATACACCCATTAATCCTACTGTGCTTTTAAATTTCTTTTCTTCTTTTAGAGACATTATTATTATATTGACTGTATACACAACGTGTTCCAGAAAATAACAACAACTTTCTTTATGAGTATATAAAGATATGGGATTTTCAACATTTGAATAATTTGTACTTAAAATACATATTCGTCACGTGGGTGCTACATAGAGTAAGTGAATTTTCTTGGAGAATAAATCAATGTAATTAAGTAATCATGGCTTATATAAAACGTAAAATATTAAAGTTGCAAACATTTATGTTATTATTAGAGTTAATGAAAATATGATATGAAGATGATGCATTTTCTTCAACATAAATCAAAAAGTAATCTTAAAACAGATATTTTATATTTTATGCCCCTTGGGTCTCAAAGCCTTTTATCCCTTTTACCGATTTTGTCTATTAATGATAGATAGAGAAATCTTGGGGTATGAAAAGCACTTCGACCTTGTGGCCCATTATGCTGTCCCTTCTATTTCAGTCTGACGAGGTTCACTTCTTCTTCCACGTCGCATAGTCTGCACATAATGGATCTAATCCTATTATGGAATCCTATTGTGTGTAGGTGCTATCGCAGGTGATAGTATTCGGTGACGAATACGGTAACTTTTCGAAATTGTATTCTGTTCAGGTGCCTCGAGGGACAAACCTCTTGAATGCATTCCGAAACAGTAGTTTCTCGAGCTTCTGTTGCGGTATATTTTCCCAGTAATCATGGTGTTTATAATCTATCCACTCGTTGATCGCTTGCTTGCATGGTATTTGCTTTTTCGTTTACTTCGAAACCACTGTGAGCTGATATCCAGATCAGTTTAACATTGTTCCGTTTTTCCAGCTCCAGTAGTTCCTCTAGGTCTGGTTCTCCCTTAGATAATTTTAGTGATTGACAAGGCTTTTAAATCAGCTTGATTGTCCGAGAGAATAGATACTTTCTGGTTTATATAACTCCTACGTAAGTTCTCCCGGACGTAAGCCAGTATGGCGTAGACTTTTGCCTGAAAGAGGGTGTCAGCCCATTTATGAACTTGACGTTTTAAATACAAAAGATCGTACAAAAATTATGTCTTAACTCGCTCTCCAGGTTACAATTTGTGTACCACCAGAACACAATTTAGAATGCTGCGTGCTTTTCTAAGGGGAAGGCATCATAAGGACTATAAAATCATTAATCAACTGTTTTTTACTTTGTACCACCTTAAATTAATTGGGTATGTTTAAAAGGAAATTTTGATAATCTAAACCCCAACATTAAGTTACCTACAACCAACATCATTTCATGGTATAAAAAAATAACAAAATAAACTTTATATTATCCGTTGTGTCCTCATAATCTCTTAGATCCCAAAAGATAAAAATGTATGCATAGTTTAGATATAAGGTAAGGTGATCCATTTTTTTTCCAACTTGGTCTAATTATTTTAAGTAGGTAGTACAGATTTAGTTACGTCTTAGCTAATTTACATCAGGTTGTGAAGAAGTCTTGATCATTTAGTTTAGACCCTTAAGCTATCAAAACATTTTGACCCTATTTATAGTTTGGAAACTTGAAAATTTGAAAAAGTCGGTCTCTAATCTTCATGTATATTCGTATATATGTGTCATCGTAGAATAAAATAAAAAATTGCAAATAATAATTTGTTATTGATAACTTTGCACTTTCAGATAAGCAGAAGCATATATCTTATAACGAAACTATTAGCGATGCTCGAATGCAAGTTTTCATTTTATTTATTTTAATAGTACAAGCCATCATCGGTGTGTTCTTTTTAACACAAAATATAAAAATATTGAAGAAAGGCTAAACTTTGCTAATCTATTTTTGTGATAAAGCCTCGAAAACAGCGAATTTTTTGGTTGTATTGTATAACAACAAGTTTATAAGTATACTAGCACTGCCCGTCGCAGCTTCGCCCACGAAAATTGTAATTTTACAGACCTTATATATAAGTAAATATACTGAATGTTTCTGCAAAATTTGAAGTAGATTGGACCAAGGAATCACGTTGTACCATACAAACTTTGTCCCTTTGTAGAATTTCGGAAAATCCTTTCTTATCGGATGCCTACGTTACATAAAGAACACACCCTCCAAGTTGCAGATCTCTACGATCAGCGGTTTTGGCTGTGCGTTGATCCGTCAGTCAGTCATTCAGGACAAAGCATTTTATATGTATAGATAAGCTCTTAAGTATTTGAGTATTCAGTAAAGTTGTTCTCTTAGACTTGTCTCCCTCTAAGGCCTTACAAGTTTACAACTATATCTTTGGAAAGCAAAACATTCTGAAAGATGGCCATATGAACTTTTTTTTTTACATTGGTAAGTTCCATCATCTGTTTGTGCTCTTTTCAGGTGACATAGAATAATGCAACTCAATATGAAACTTACTGTAAGTTTACTTGTGGCGAGTTCTTAAACTACCACACTTTCTCTAGAAGTTTGTATTGCTTTTTCTGAAAGTACTTGTATGAATAGTAGACTACGGACAACACAAACTGAGTGACAGACTTTTGTAAAAGAAATCTTACTACCAAAATTAAAACAGTCTTTTATTATGATTAGGATTATTATAATTATTATAATGGGTAAAGAGAGAAAAATTTATAAAAATATGTTGATAATTTTTTTCTGTGTGTAAAGAATATCATAATCATTGTTTAATATAACTTTTTTATCATGTAAATTATTTATTATATTTGTTTTTATTTTATTTATTAATAACGTTTATAGAATTTATTCAACTAATAAGAGGAGTATACAGAGAATCTTTTCTTCAATAGTTGTTGTGGTTCCATATCAATCAGCGTAAAGTAAATGGACGTGATCATCAGTATTTACTCAGTGTATAAAATATTTCTGACGAACAGTTCGGCCATGCTCTACAGATAGATTGTAGAGGCTGCCCTGGACGGCGCCATTAGGTCGACGTGCAATATTTTTATAAACCCTAAGATAGATCTATCTATCTATCTATGGGTCTTTCTCGTTAGAGCAGAGCGTTTATACCTATAGATACTGGTATCAAAATTTCTATCTTGCTTAAAATATGTTACTACACTGTTAGATGTGTATTTCGGAATGCCGAATTACCAATTTATTTTCAAATTTCTCTATTCTCTATTGGCCCAGAACAAGACACGAGATCAACGCTTATTTACCAAACACGATCAACAACAAGGAATTGAGTAGCCGTCGTAGCCATCGCTTTCGAAATCCAGATTCAATGACTGTTTTAAACTCAAAAATAAAATATTTGTGATAAATTTAGCTACCAGTAGCATATAATTCTTACTTTATAGTCAAAATATATGTCTATAATATACAAGTAACTGATCTGAGAATTGGAGCAAATTTTGTTTTAGATACCTGTTGGTCGTAATGGTTATCTTAAATATTCTTTATATATACATGGTAGGTGATATCTCAAAAATCAACACAAAAGCTCTGTAATTCTACAATGAAAGTTTGGCAAATCACTAAAGATCGACGATTTCTCAATAAGACCATAACATTATACCATAACAGATTCTTGGACTAAACAAATAGAATGTTTATTTTCATTTGGCTGCATTGAAAGCATTTTTCATGCAACACGTTTTACAGGACTGCAAGGCAAAATGCACAGTTTCATGAGAAAGAAAAATCTTGGTTACTTTTACACTGACTAAAGGGTACTGAAATTCGAAGTGAATTTGGTGAGACACACACCAAATTAGCAAGAAGCAACATATCTCTGAATCCATATCCCAGAGATAGTTACGATTAGCTAATTCATACTGATGATGACTACATTGTAGTCGAAATACGTATTTATAAAATACAAACAAATGTTCTAGGAATAGGGGCAAAATTTGAAATATAATGGCAAAAGTCCATAATGAAAAGACACTAACAAAAAAAGTTATTGAAGGTCAAAGGTAGCGAAAATCCATTTTTCTCAAACATCTCGTAAACTATTACGTTATGTTACCAAAGGTCAATTCATTCCTTAGCTGATTCTATACAAAATAACAAAATTCACTTAAGACCAATAGTTCTCGATAAATGGCTGAGAAATGTTAGGCTAACGATGCTATAAACTCTTAAACTGATCTTTAAAAGGGATAAAATCTTTAACGAAATTTATCTGTCCATAATTAATAGATAAAACTTATTTCAATAATGTTGCATCAAATTTTCTTCTCTCCAAAAACAAATTTCAAAATTATTTTCATTTTGTATTTAAAATAAATATGAAAATTTGTAATCAAAGTACACAAAATTTGTATTTCAAATAAGGATAAAAACAAAATAATTAAGGAAAGAAATTAAGAAATAATCATTTGATTTTGCTTAA
This sequence comes from Nineta flava, assembly GCA_963920215.1. Taxonomy (NCBI): domain Eukaryota; kingdom Metazoa; phylum Arthropoda; class Insecta; order Neuroptera; family Chrysopidae; genus Nineta; species Nineta flava. The sequence goes on along the minus strand of OY986040.1, from coordinate 37,390,695 downwards.
AAACAACATTAGCATTTTCCGAAAATAACTATTAACATTTTCCCCTATTTTTAAATACACCAACCAACTAATGTGATGGTTTCTTCTCGTTAAGAATGAAGAATAAGACGGCTTTATCATTATTTCCTTTTATGGTATACGAATTGCTATTAAATACTTTGTGAGAATTGCGTACAGTATAAGAGAGACGATATATATTCTTCTTATTGTTTCTTTACTTGTATCGTAAAAAACAATTCGTTAAAAATTTAACAATTTTTAAATGATTATTTATTCTAATTCTTCAATTCTAATTTCCGTTTTATCAAAATGGAATGCTTTTCATATGGATATTTAGTTATTTTTGTTTGAATTATGAAAAAAAAAACACGAAACCACCATTATACATCGTTGAATAAAAAAATTCATCACAAATTGACACTAGAACAAAATATGAAACATTCTGAAATTGAAATATCATCCAATATGCCAAATTTACTAAATCTATTGTCAGGGATTTTTAAGTCACATTGAACGCGTTTAAAAATTTCTCTCATGTGGGAATATCACTGACAATGAAGTCTCAGGGTTACATGCAAAAGAACCTTGGTCATGAAAAAATCATTATTGTAAATCTCTGAAACTTCGAAACAGAAACATATAAATGAGATATGCTGCTGAAATATTTAGGTTCAAAGTGCCCTTTTGTAATTTCCGATACGGAATAACTAAATAATCTACAAAACTGTTTCAATTTTCACGTCTGACAAATTTCAAATAAATTTAGCAATCACATCTCTAGAAAGTCACCTATTCGACTATTCGACTACAAACTATTGAACTTTTCTGAATTCCCAATTCGAAAAAGATCTTTTACAAGTAAATCCATACAATGCGAAGTTAAAAATACTATTTTTGCTTTTCGGTTAATCTTAACTGCTATTTCTTAAAATTTCTCATAATTTTGAGTAATTTCAGATTTCGTTAAAATACGAACAGGAGGTCAGTGTATGCGAAGGGCTTATAACAGAAAAGAATGGATGACTCTAGGAGAGTCCTTTGCCCAGAAAATTGGCTGAGCTTAAATCCAAGAGCTTATTAAAAGTGATATTTTGTGATTTACTTAGTTAAACGTAATAATAAATTTCTTAAGATTAAACAATAAATACGTTTTTTATGACTTATCACATATTACGTCCAGTTCTTTTTTCTTGCTTTAGATCGCGCGAAAACCTCGATTATATCCTCATAATAATTTTTTGCACTTATTTTGCTTCAATAGACAACAATGCAAGTGGATTAAGTGTATCCTGAGCCGTACTTGCTCGCAAATAGTTTTTCACACTTTTAAGGGTGGAAAAAGATATTTCTCCTAAATAATTTGTTGCTGAAATACTTAAATAAATGCTGGAATACTTCATTATGCTCTGATAAGTCTTTGAGTTGATAATGTAAGTGAATACATTCATTACTTAATGTCTCTTCCAAATCGTTGGGATACTTATTGACTAGCTTACTATTTACTTATTTACTTATTGACTAGCCTACTTATTTGCTTGATTTGTTAACTCATTTGTATCTATTTCTGACAACTTATCAAAAAAATTAAACTTTACGTGAAGCTGTTTATAAACACTTATACGTCTGACAATTGTATGCTCAGAATATCCAAAATGCGACAGTAAATATTTTCTTAAGATTCTTTTTATTCAACACTTTAATAATTACTTTATGCAAATTTCCTCCAAAGGAAATGCAGGAAATGCTATTGTTTTTGTACCAATGTTCGATTTCGTAAAAATTTCTTCAAATGTCCGATCCTACCTAATAGATGTTAAAAATCACTATCGCTAAAATTTATATATATATATAGAAAAAGTGATATGGCAAATTTTCTGTTTCCTCCTCCCTCTAACACCCCTTTCCCCTTATCCGATTCTACCCATGCACGTACTTGACCTTTTGAATACTAAAAGCGCCCCAAATACCCAATTTTATTCCAATCACAATAAAACTGTGACCGCTAGAGAGTCCACAGGCACATAATATGTTGATACATATTTATATAAATATATATTTTTATATAAATAAATAAACAAATATATATATATATATATATATATAAATATGTATCAACAAATTATGTGCCTGTGGACTCTCTAGCGGTCACAGTTTTATTGTGATTGGAATAAAATTGGGTATTTGGGGCGCTTTTTGTATTCAAAAGGTCAAGTACGTGCATGGGTAGAATCGGATAAGGGGAAAGGGGTGTTAGAAGGAGGGGGAAACAGAAAATTTGCCATATCACTTTTTCTGTAAATATTAGTGTTTATTTACAGAAATATTTACAATTAAAGATTGAAAGTTAAAATTCGAAATATCTCTGTACACATTAGAGTTTGGAAAAATGACATGATAATGAATTGTAGCAAACTTGATTTTCTACAACATTACTCTTTATACATTTTTCGATTGTTCTAATATTAAGAGATGTATTTTATATTTTGTGTTTTCTTCTTTCTTTATACTCCTCTTCGCCCTGGACCTATGCAATTTTATTAATACAATTGGGCAATTGCAAGTACCAAAATCATATCAAATACTACATTTATTTTTTATTAAACTACAATTGTGGCCACTAGAGAGTAATTATGTATTATAAGGAAATTCTTTAAGTTGACGCCGTGCTCTTGCGTAACGAATTTTTTTTTTCAATTCACACTTCAACATTATTTTGAATACTTTACTGAAATTTGTTCATATATTTATAGCAAAACTAATTAAAATTGATTTTTAAATTTTAATTGTTCATTAAATTTTTCCGCCCTAGACTTGGACCTCACGCACCTAAACGTAAATCCACCACTGCTTATTATTAAGGAACCATCGATGTAGAATTAAACGCGTTATTTCTTGAGTATGAATCAAATGCAGAGTAACAATTTATATTGAAAGCTTCTAATTCCAAATTATTTAATTTAACATTTTAACATAAAAAAGATAAGTTGTTTGTACGTTTGTACGTTTGTACCTTGTAACTATTGATTAAAATTGACATATAAAATTAAATATTTACATTTACATTCTTTGGTGGTGTAGTATGCCTATAATAAGTGTTATAATATATATAAATTTTTGAATATTTAATCTATTGATACACCAAAATAAACAACCCTCAACATTATAAGGGGTTAATAATATTCAAATATTTCTTTATATTAGTGATGGTCCGAATCACTTTAGCTTTTTTGTATATATCATTGGCATTTTAAATTTACTATATGTAAGTGCATAAATCATTTAATTTAATAATATAGCATAATGAAGATACACTCTGTGGATATCTAAAAACCTTGTCTGGAACTGAGGTCACCTCAGGGGTAGTCAAGGATTGTCTGGAGGAACTTCTGAGCAAACGGAACAATGTTAAATTGATCTGGGTGCCGGGTGACAGTGGTTTCGAAGGAAACGAAAAAGCAAATATCCTTAGCAAAGAAGGGAGTCGGAATTCCCTTCATAGGTTCAGAGCCTATTTTAGGAATTCCAGGGACTACATGTAAACAGGTGATCAACGAGTGATCAAATGCTAAACACCGTGATCACTGGGAAAAGTACCGCGGCAGGAGCTCGGGAAGGTACTGCTTCAGAGTGCAACCAAGAGGCTATCTCTCGATGCACTGAAGCTGAACAGGATGCAACTGCGTAGGGTTACCGGATTCATTACTGGGCATCATCCCCTGCGGAAGCATCTGTACAGAATAGGACTCCATGTGTGGCGAGGAGGAAGAAACATTCAGCCACATTATCTTTGACTGCGAACCTCTAGGTTACAGCAGATACAGGATATTCGGTGCATCTCACATCGTATATATTAACCATCAGGAAGACCTGATAACCAAGCTCCTGGCTATTGCCAGCATATGGGAGAAGTGACTAACGTCCGACTGAAGTAGATGGGGCAGCACAATGGACCATAAGGTCAAAGTGCAATACTTTTTAGACCCCAAGATATATCTATCTATCTGTCTGCGGATATTTAACAAACAATGGATACATTTAAATACTTAGTCTGTTGTTTTATTCTGGTAACAGTCAGTCGTTTTGAAGACCGGAAGTTTTAAAATTTTATGCACTACATTTCATCCCAATATCATAGATATGAAGAGGAAGCTAAATAGTATGCTAAATTTTGCCAGCTGATACGCCAAATTTCATGAAATCTTCAAAATTTTAAATTATATCTAAGAATACTAGCGGTCCCGATAGACGTTGTCCTGTACGGTCCACACGTCTTAAATTTTAAAATTTTAAACTTTTTTTTGAAAATTTTTAATTGTTTTTTTTGGACTGAATTGTGAATCTAAACCATTCTCGAATCCACTGGAACACACACACAAAATTTCATCAAAATCGGTCCAGCCGTTTAGGAGAGGTTCAGGCACATACACACGGACAGAAGAATTATATATATTAAGATAATAGCATAATGTCTCATATGTTCATACTATAGTTTGGGCACCCTAAAATTTTAGAAATATATCTTTTTTTTTACATAATATTATTTGTGTATACTTAGGCGTCACAATACATTACTAATGTCAATTTCCATTAACGTTACGCAAGACATAGTATGAATGAACTAGCGTATATCTATATGTGTCTGGTGCTGTTTTATAGACGTATTTGTAAGGAAATTTTGGAGTTAGTAAATGTTTGAATGAAAGAAAAACTACCTTATCAAATACAAAATTCAAATTGGTAGAAAAATTTATGATAAATAGATTCACTGTAATAAGCATTAAAATAGCAAAAAAGGTTAACAAATATTATCCGACAAAAAATGTGAAAGGGATCAAGTTTTCGCTTATAAAAAGTATCGATATCCCGGTATAAACGAAAATGTTCATTTTCAAAAATCTATATGAGGTCCAAGTTTTTTAACAAAAGTGAGTTAATTATTGTTATATATTTATTGGTGCAGCGTTTTCATATTTTATTTGGCAAGTTTATTTCTTTGAATATTAAGTGTTATAAAATCTGACCACTTGCCAAATATAATTTTGAAACCCCGTCAGATAGTGGCTCTCACGCTTTGTTTGAAATTTGAACTTCATAGCTTCTTTGGATACATTTTGTTATTTTCAGTAAATGACCCCGCTAATATTATGGAAATTGGGTTTCGAGATCAAGATTTCCGACATTTAAACAGACCTAGCTCTGAAACTAGAGCATTTAGAGCTTTAAACCCATGGTGACTTTTAATCAGGATGCAAAGATCTACCAAATCCTGTAATATAAGCAAATTTTACCGAAACCCAATTTCCATAAGATTAGTGTGGGGTCCTTTATGCTACCATGGTACCATTTCATGATAATTAATACATTTGTTTAGAAAAAGACAATATCGCTATCTGTCGCATGGTGTCAATATTGGTTTTGCATGCAGATAATTTAAAAATTATCGATTTTTATTAGATACTAATTTGACAAATAACAAAGCGATGAGAGCAAATTCATTTTTGCGAATTTATTGTGAGTACTCGTAACATCACTAAGACTGTATATATTATATTAATGTTATAATATTTTATTATTATGCAGGTAGAATTTTACTTTTTAAAGATTAACATCAATTTATGATTGATTAGAACAAATTTATAACTATATATTATTAGGCAGTTTTACTTCATATCAAACAAATTATTAACATATTAAGCTAGAGTGTACATATATTTTAGATCGACGGACACACAACGCAAGCGGTAAGGGGATCATTATTGAATAATTATCACTTACCTACCTCATATTCTTATTCAAGAAATTTAGGACAAATATTTATTACTGACGTAGGAGATTATTCGTAAGATATTTTTAAATTTGTATGCTGTATTTCATTATTAGGTGTTTAGTCCTTCCACTTTCTCCACTACACTCTCATCCTCACCACCAAAAACCAGATAAAATAACGTTCTGAATTATTATGAGAATCGATCATCCTTAAACAGTAATTTTTAATTCATTACAAAGTTCATAAATACTTCCCCTATAATAACAAAGCTAGAATGACCATAGTTTTAGGTTAATAGCCAATCTCTGATGCGATTACATACGTCTCCAAGGAATTGTGGAGATAGAAGAGAGGATTCCAAGTATATCTGAAATCCTATTCTAAGAAATATTAAATAAAAGACAATTTATTGGAATTGAAACCAAATGTTTATTTTGTCTGAGAAATAATCAATCAATAATTTGTAAGTAGTTACCGTGGTAACAAAGGGAACATATAGTGTGTACTTAAACACTTACATATCTTTTCATTCTTTTATTTTCAGTTGCACAAGGCAGTGATTACATTGTATAAAAAATGAAAATTTTCTGTAGATAATTTAATGGTCGCGGATAATACCCAGAAATTCTAGTTTTATCGTACTAGCTCTATGAAGCTTACAATACCAAACCGGCAAAATTAAACCGGAGGTATACAAATATTTAGCCTTTATTTTTTACCAATTTTTACTATCAAACATCTACGTTGTATCGCATACCATTAAGATGTATGACGTTGTACATTATTCAACTATATTGCTCCTTGTTATTAACTAAATTGTACCGAATAATATAACAATATTTCGAAAAATCTCATTAATGTTATTATATATATATATATATATATATATATATATATATATATATATATATATATATATATATATATATATATATATACATATATATATATATATATATATATACATATATATATATATATATATATATATATATATATATATATATATATATATATCTATATATATATATATACATGATGAGTTAATTAAAAGTCATCGAGTTTTTTGAAAAGATGGAAAGGGAATGAAATTCTCAGATGAAATGTCCTTGAACATTGTTTCTCACTGTAAAATTTGAAAATAGTTATTATTTTAACTCCAATAATTAATGAAAACAATTTTTCAAGTAAGTAAAAACAACGCAATAAAAATTAAATAATTTGGGTGACTAGGTTTCTGTGTAAACCAAAAATTGATAAACATTTATTTAACGACATTTTATCGTAAGAAATCTAATAAAAATTGAATAATTCCGTTAATCAGATTTTTCGGGAAAACATTTTTTTTCCAAAATTTTTCAAAACTCTGTCATAAAAACTCTACCGGATTAGAAACATAAGATTGACTCGCTCTACGGTATTGTTAGTGAGAGTCCTCTTCCCTCATGTATCAGCGTGAATTCCCCACCATTTCTTATTCCGTTAACGCGCTTCTCTAATTGGTTACTTTATTTAATTAATATCTTTTAATCGGTGGGTCAGGTGTAAAAATGTCCAAATGTCCTATCCACCCTTTCAAAAAACTTGATAATACCGAAGGTAAACTGATTTAAAATATCAGTTAATAATATATAGTCCTGTACCTATTATAATCGATTAAAACAATCATATAAAAGTGTATGAGATGTATCATTAAATTTTTAAGCGATTTTTATGGGTTTGGTGAATTTTCGATTAATTTTCGTTAAAGGTAACGGTGCTGGATAGTTTTTGTTCAGAAATGCGAATAGTATAGTATCTTAAAAATAAAAGCAAAATAAACACGTTCTTTAAAAAAATTTAATTATCTGATAAAAAATTAACATCAAACAAAAGTTATTAAATTGGAGTATAACGGGTGTAGACACTTTTTGAAAAATAAATTTTTACTTAATATGAAATTCTAAATCTCAAGCATATGAACTACAAAAACATATATCGATGTTAACCATGAATCGAAAGAAAATGCTAGATATTAGCTTAACTTAATAATAGATGTTATCAATTATAAAGTGAACGGGTTATACACTTTGCCTGATGATTGAATATTTCTTTGCCCGTGTTGAGTAATATTTATATCACATGGACATTATACATCATTGAATCCATCCAGTAACAATGGCATGTTCAGAACAACTAATTACCTACTTAGTAAAGTAAATAATTTACTAAGTGTGTCTAACTTAGTTTTATGCCAAGACATATACGAAGCATCTTAGATTGTGACGCCGTTTAGCATAGTATGTTCGGTCGGATTGGGAGAGTTTCCTTTAAATATAGTGGATTTAATAAAACCTACTAGAAATTCTAGGTGATGTATTCTTAGGATTGACGTTCAAATTTTTGAATGTAAGTTGAATATAACGAATCAGAATAGAAATATGTATACATAATTTATATTCGATACATGATGGCATCCACTAAATTCTATAATCCACTAAATCCGCAAAATTAAGGGAAAAATTAATTTGAAAATAATGCTGACAAGTTACCTAAGAGAAATACTCTGAACGAAGATGTTCAGAAGTACATTCTGTTAGAATGGCTAACTTACTTAGTCTAGTTAGTACTTAGTTGTTCCGAACACGACCAATGTGATGTGGCTCTAACTTAGAGTGTGAACGCAGAAAATAAAAAAAATTTACTCTCGTTTCGTTACATATACAAAAGATATTTAAAATTAAAAAACAGCTTTGAAAAAATTTTAAAACATGAAGACTTTGTGTCACTTTGTACATCGATAGTTTATAAATACGCTGACTTAACACTTTTCAATATTAATGAGAATAATTAATTATACACAACAATTGATTTTATTATTAACATTTTATATTATTACTATAATATGCAATTTATACAATAAATATATAGTTTTTTATTATTAGGTTAATTACAAATTAATATAAACTTGACAGCAAATTATATGTTGTTATTTTCAATCATCAATTTAACCCGATAAGATTTAATTTTGTTTGTTTCAAGTCAACTGTTAGTTCAGAACCTGCTCTGCATAATATAATAGCCATAACTCCACTAGGTTTACAACCAAATCTGGAATTATATCAATAACATATAATTATTTGTGTTTACTTATAGGCGTCCCAGTACAATACTTATATCAAATTCTATTAAGGCTACTTAAGACACGGTATTAAATAACTAATAGAGACAAGCAGCCAAGTAGACGCGCTTGTAAAGGCGTTGTGTGTACTTGGAACTGGGAGGTTATGGGTTCGAATCACGACATCGGCAGTTTGTCAATTATTAAAAAAAAGGGGGCGGTTAATTGATTAAACTGTTGACGTATGGACAAGAACGAAGTAACCGGCTATTGTAAAGGTTTTCTGCAGTTTCCTTCAAGAACTCCAGATGAATATAGGCATAGTTCCTATCAAAGTCGGCTGCAGCTCCACACCCTACCAATTCCTAGTCTTCACACAAAATTTCTAGCCCTCCACTCACATCCTTAGGCATCATAATGGACCTTATGGTCGAAGTGTGTCCCGTCCAGGATAGTCTCTACAATCTATCTATACTATATAGACAAACATATCATTGAATATTTAATTTACTACTGATATAAAAAAATTGACTCATCAACCAGAAATCGAACCTCGGACCTCTAGATTTCTAGCCCAGTGTGCTTACCGCTAAAGATTATTCTGACATTATTATAACAGGACATTCATATAGCATTCATAGACAACACGCAAATAATCAAGGAAAAGTACATTCATCTATATATTTGCCAGAATATTGATTCTACGGTCAGTAAAGAATCGATAAATAATTTAGTAAAATACTACTAATAACTTATAGCAATATAATATGTTTGCAGCAAAACTACAAAAGCAGTGAATGCGTCCTACTTGGAACTGAAAAATCACCGGTTCGAATCCCAGCGGTGGCAGTTTATCAATTAAAATTAATGGGGCTGTTAACTGAGTAACATGTTGGCCAGTGAACAAGAACGAAGTGACCGACTATGCTTGCGAAGATTTTCTGCCGTTTCTGCATTGCATCTCAGAAACGTAGATAAAAGCCCATTATTTTATTTTATTTCTTTAAATCTTAATATTGTTACGTACAATCTAATAATCTTACGTAGAAAATAACTTTTGTTTTCCACATGTTTGAATAAATTATGAACAAGAAAATCACAATTGCAATTTTGTTTAATTTTCCGATCAATCAAAAAACATGCGTCACTGTTTGTTTCATTTACCCGACAATATTTTTTAAATGTTTCTTTAATAAAATTGTTGTTGAGTTGTTTGAAATAACTAATCTAATAACTAGAATTCAGCGCTTAGAACTCCTTCATTAGCCCTCAACAATGTTAAAAGCCCACAGTTTACAAATTGTTAGTGTGTTATTTATTCACCACTTTATTTTGATAATCTTTATTCAGTTATACGTGTTTCCCGAGCAACCTAATATGTTTATGCTTATTCCACATAACTCAATAAAAAAAACCACATTATCAGTTTAAATGAACACATCTTTTATAAATGGAACGGCGCTTTTGGAATTACTACTTGTGTAACAAAAATTAATTCTATGTATATTAAAAAAGGCAACTTTCAAAAGTAACGGCGCATGTGTAGTAAAAGGTGTTTTATTGTTTCATAAATATACAAACACACACACACACACACATATATATATATATATATACAAATATATAAAAGTTAAAGTTTATCTCTAAGGATTTACGCATAGAAAAGTAGAATATAATTTATTTTTGTGCAAATAAACCACGTTGGTATTATATCAGCGTACACTCTCCCACAATAAAATTGTGCCTAGCTGAATCAAAACAATTCCAAATGGTTATGTTGTGTCTGCAGTAATAATAACGCAATATATTAAATATGTATTAATTTTTTACCGACGAAAAGCAGGAGGTACTCAATTCAACCTGTATATTTTTTTATTTATTTTTTTATGTAAGATAAAAAACTTTTACAGAGCACGCATAACTTTTTACAGAGTAGTTCGACTTTGATAATTTTTTTTTTGTTGGATAGGGAATTATTTAAAGTTGGTCACATAAAAATTTTAAAATAAATTTCAAATTTTAGTCACAAAAAAAAATTGAAAAAATAAGACTTCCCGGCGCTTATATTGTCTCTGTGTAAACACTTTGAAAGTGTTTATATAGTGTTTATATATATAAGTGTTTATGTATATATATATATATATATATATATATATATATATATATATATATATATATATATATATATATATTTATATATATATATATATATATATATTTATATATATATATTTATATATATATATATATATATATATATATATATATATATATATATATATATATTTATATATTTTATGTATGACAACGCATAAATTTCTACAGAGTAGTCCGATTTCAATAATTCCTTCTAAAAAATAGGAAAAAATGGATTGTTCACCCACTGAATTGTCATCTGTGAACCGATTCTGTTGAAACTTGGCACATTTATGTAGTTCTAATGATACTATAACATGTACGAAAAAAGAAAGGCACTGAAAAGTGAAAAATCAAAACTTTTTAACACAAAATAGAACCGACGAAAGAAGAAAGTAACTGAAAAGCAAAAAAAAACTAAGTCAAAGAAAATACCTAAATAATTTTGAGTCGGCGCCAAAAAATCTCCATCGAAATGGGCGAAGGGTGAATCTGATTTTCGGTTAAAAGTAACTATTACAAAATATAACATAATTATATTGTTTGTTTGGCGCCGATTCAAAATTATTTAGGTATTTACATTGACTTAGTTTTTTTTGCTTCTCAGTTCCTCTGTTTTTTCGAAGATTTAATTTTTTTGTATAAAAGTTTTAATGGTTATTTTTTAACTTTAATGGTTAGATACATTTATATATATAAATATGTATTTATATATATATATATATATATATATATATATATATATATATATATATATATATACATATATACAAGTTTGTTTCATGTAGTGTTGAAACCTGCAAAAAAACCCACGTTATGCTCTAGCACGTAGGACTTACATAGGGAAGGTTTCAACACTAAAAAAAAAAAACTTATATATTTTTAATTTTCTATTTCCCAAATGTTTGACCCATAATTTCAAAAATATACATCGAATTGAAAAACATACAGCTAATGACTCTCACCCATTATACCAATTCCCTTTAAATATTTCTGGACTAAAGTCTACAAAGAAGAATATTTTTCATTTTTTGTTTCATTGTTCATGGTTGTTCAGATAATTAAAATACGCTTGAGTAATGGTATAAGTAGACTTTGCATTTAAATCACTTTTTTTTTCGGTCGAATCTGAAATATAATTGGGGATTTAGCATTTAACATTGCACAGTCTAAAAAATGATTTGCTTATCCTCGATAAGAGGAAAGTAGAGGAGTTTATATTTAACTTTACCAGCATTTCACTACGCAAAAATATTGGACACATTCTTTTTATTTGCTCTCGATCCTACGTTTATTTCTCGTGATATTCAGTAGTTACCATACATTATGTCCACCTAGTATACTATAGTAGAGTAGAAAGAGGTTTAACAACATTATTATGTATAGGTAGATGCAAAACAAAACAATAAAACTGGCTGAAACTATATAATATATGTGCATAAATATTGTTCAATATATACAGGCGTACCATTTTAACTTAGATATCTCTTTGTTGGTCTTGCGTGAAAACATCTTGCAAATCCTTCAAAACGAAAAAAGTTGAGGTATTTAAGGTAGTTATCTTGATACAATACTGTCAAAAAGTTGAGGAACGTATACGTATAGTAACCATAGAGATAATATATAAATAGAGTAGGCAAGCCAAGTTAAATTGTCCTGCAGACAGAAAGAGAAATTATGAGATATACTTGTCTCTTTTTAATGACTAATATATAATCATTATTCAGCTTGTTTTTAAACTGCACCCAATCAGGAAACAGTGTATATATCTATCGCTGTCCATACACAGCGCACCATGATATGGAGCACTCTGTTACACCCAAACTCATAGACATTTGTAGAGTGCAGTTTCAGCGTAATAAACCAGCCCACATCATGGCACACTGTGCACAGGCAGTGGAATGGTTTATTACGCCGAAACTTCACTCTGGACAGCGATAGATACATACATTATTTCCAGATTGAGTCTCTATTAATTTACGTAGTGTATATTAGTCATTTAGAAAGAGACAAGTATACCTCATCGATGATCTCTCTCCTTTTATTGACTATATATATTATCTCTATGATAGTAACTGACTGTACAAGAGGCCACGTTACACATACAATACTTGTCTATACGTATATACAAATACTACCTAACACGTTTATATCTGTATATATATATATATATATATATATATATATATATATATATATATATATATATATATATATATATATATATATATATATATATATATATGTTCGCAATTGCAAATCTCCTAAAGTTCTTTACCGATCGTTTTGAAATTCTTACACAACGTTGTATTCATACAGGGGAAGGTTTTTATTAAAAAAACACTACTCCTAAATGAAGGGTGGATGAATTTTGTATAAAAATTATTATCTCGTCCGATTTGCTTCAAAATTTGCAGAAGTATTGTTTATAACAAATAATTGAAGTTTGCATATTTGTTTTTTTAAAGAGGGTGTAATGAGATTGTAAAGTTAATATGGAGAAGATAATTGTCTTCATGAAGCTGAAATTTGGGAGATAGGTAGTTTATAGATAGTAAACGACAGCTAAGAAATAATTTTTGAAAATTAACATTTCAAGGGGGAGAAATGGGGGAAGGTGAATTTTGTATGAGGCTTATTGTCAAATATTGTCAAATTAAGCATATTAGAAAATTATGTTTCGTCTATTTTCCCTTACCATGTAGCCACAACAACGTGTAGTAGGGTAAAGCTGGTTTATTTATAAAATACTTCCCTTTACGATGTTATAACTAAACAATGTGACGGTCAATAATTCTCGATATTTTTTTAAATACGTAGAATACATCCAATAATTTATAGCTCTTTTTTTAAAAGATTCTTAAGTGACATGACATAAACTAGTAAAAATACTGCTTATAAAATGGGTAGTCTTCATGGGTAGTCTTCCCATGTTCATTATTCGAACTTCAATTATGTTTTTCTCTAGACGGTCAATCGATTTCATTTTTTAAGTGAGAGTGTTTTGTTTTTACCATACTACGAACCTATTAACAAAGTAAGGTTCACTAAGAGGTTCTATTACTAAAGCTTTTACCCAAAGTGCTGTTTCAATACTCCCTTATTTCTGTTATGGAAGATGTTGGTAGTATCCTTTATGCAAACCACCCGGTATTTTCATATTTGCATTATATTATACATACACATATGATGAGTAGAAACATTATATACCGTCTGTTTTGGACAGCTTTGCTTATATAGAATCAATGTTAAATATTACTTACTATAATAATTACACAATGCTTCATAAAGAAATAAAAATAGTGGGGTACTCTGTAATCTGTAGTGTGTGTGTGCATACGTAATGAATAATAATATTTAAGTGGGCATCACTAAATTCCCACTCTTAAATGGCATCAAACAAACATCAATTTACATCATCCACAAGCAGTCAGATGTTTGTAAGTATATGTATGTATGTATGGTTTTATAGTAAATATTTTATTTATTTATTTACTATCAGAACTGCTTTTGAAAACAGATTGTATAGTGACTAAGGAACAACACAACTATATAATATAAATATTGTTTTACATCAGAGAATTCAGTACAGTAGCAAGGACGCATCAAAATATGTTCTGAAAATGTAATTCAACAAAATTACATTTCGAAGTTTTTGTACAATCACATATGCATATATACATATATATATATATATATATATATATATATATATATGTATATATATATATATATATATATGTGTATATATATATCTATATCTATATATATATATATATATATATATATATATATATATATATATATATATATATATATATATATATATATTATATACCTCCATATATACATGGCGGTTGGTTCAATCGAGGACACATTATTTTTACATCGTGAGTACTGAAACAATTGTAAACGTGATACTATGTTCCAAGTACACTATAGAATTTAATATAGTTTTTTTCAATTGTTCTGTTTGTTTAAACTCATTTAATTTTTTACTTTTTGCTGAATAGATTTTGATAAATGTGTCATTAAATTTAAAACTAATCACTAAATTTAAACTTTTCAATGGTATCATTTTTTATTGTTTCTTATATGTACTCCGTTTCCCGCGACTAATTGTATAAAATATGAGTATGAGACATCTATATTACTTTTCTAAATTTATTTTTAACCCGACTTCAAAAAAGGAGGATGGTTCTCAATTCGTCTGTATTTTTTTTATGTGTGTCCCCTCAGAACTCCGTCATTTATGAACCGATTTTGAATTTTTTGAATGTGATAACCGATTTCTGCGAAATTTTTTTTTTTTTTTGAAAAGGTATACTCATTCATAATGGGAAAATAAGAAATTTTTTTTAAAAACCGACTTCAAAAAAAATTTTTCCAAAAAAAAAAACGACCCCAAAAAAAAAAATTTTACAAAAAAAAACCAAATTCCTTGTAAAAAAAAATTAAAATCTGTTATAAAAAAATGCACTAAAAATTATAAAAAAAAAAAAAAACGGATAAAAAAAAAAGTGTTATAAAAAAATTCACTAAAAATTAGTTGGTCGTTTAGTAGGTCTACCCATATTTAGACAAATAAATTCAGTTATAGAACTTCAAAGTCACTAAAAAGCGAGAAATAAAACCTATTTTGACAAAATGGAAACCCGACTTCTAAAATCAAATATTCTATAACAAAAGATGCACTAAAAAGTAAAAAAATAATTGCATAATTCTTGTGCCAATTTTAGTCCACCAAAGCAAAAAATTTTAAATATATATGTACAATTATTGTTATTTTTGGAGGCGGTGTCCAAAAGTTATGTGAATTTCTCTATGGTGACACCGCCTCCGAAAATAACAATAATTGTACATATATATTTAAAATTTTTTGCTTTGGTGGACTAAAATTGGCACAAGAATTATGCAATTATTTTTTTACTTTTTAGTGCATCTTTTGTTATAGAATATTTGATTTTAGAAGTCGGGTTTCCATTTTGTCAAAATAGGTTTTATCTTTCAAGATAGTTCAAGTTTGTTAAATTTTTCATTTACCGATCGAACTGAAATATAATACAATGTAGATGAACTAATGGTGGAATTTTAGAATATTACTTGAAATAAAATTTGGTGAAGGTACAGTAAAATTTTTTAAATTAGAATTTAACGCATGAAAACGATTTATAAAAATTTAATGGACATTTTTAAAGGTGCTTTGTCATGAGATTAAATCATTTCAGTCTTGCCAAAGATGTTTTCAACAACAAGCTACCTAAGCTTTTACAATTCACTTGTAATAATAATAGTTTTACCACCGTTTCTGATAATCCATGGTCTACAATTAACTATTTAATTGTATGATGTATGAGCGAAAAAATAAAAATTTAAATAAAAACTACTATTAATTTGTGTAATACGTTATTAACAATAAAATTATGTTTATTGCGTGACATGTTTCGGATTAACTCCATTATCAGTAATGTGGTGGAGGTAACACAATAAAATTAGTTTAATAGAATTTGCCAAGGTAATAGGTTAATAATGTGGAAACTAATTAATTATTTTTTTCTTCTTACTTTTCGTTGTGAATGATATACCTAGTTATATGTCTATCTCACCTAGAGTATTGTTGCTCCGTTCTACGATGTTAAAACTTTGTATACTCTTCGCGGAAGCAGTCAGTTGTAATTTAGGGTACATAACCATATCATTTGCCCACAGTAAGTATCGCTTCTCGGCACTATTGCTAAAGTCAAAGTGACTAAACAACCTGTCCAACTTCAATGAAGACGGACAGGTCGTTTCATGTTCAATGAGGATGGCTGATGAAGATTCTTCATCAACCGTCCTGGACAAACACCGGAGCATATAATCGTTCAGGTAACTTATTATCTATTAACTTATTATATATATCTCTATTTATTAATTATGAGTTGAAGAGCTTAAAATACAGATTGTACATATATAATATCTTACCTAGTTAAGATGAGATATTTAGTGAATCTACTAATTTCACTTCGGCGAAATTCCTAAACTACTGAATAAAAGTTATATTTTGAAAATTACTATTTCCGTATTGTAAAATTACAATATTATTATAGTAAAATTCTTAAACAATTTGGTAGAGAATCATTTGTAAAATTACTTACTATACCCTTATTGTAAAATTACAATATGACTATAGTAAAATCACATTGATTACAATAGTAAAATTACTATACTTGTATGGTAGGATTACTAAATGACTCTCTTGTAAAAAGTATAGGAAAAATACTATACCAATATATACTTTTATTTATCCCTATACTTTTATTGTAAATTCAGGCCAAAATTTTTAACAGTTTACCTATCATTGAAAGCCTTTGTGATATACCTATTTACTATTTACTGACTATTTACTGACTATTTACTGACTATTTACTGACTATTTACTGACTATTTACTGACCTATTTACTGACTGAACCGTTAAATATTTATAGCACAGAACTACACTTCAAGCATTTAACCCTAATTCATGTGATTATGTTAATGGAAAGTTTTAAAGACGAAGATGCTAGATCATTTTTACATGAAAAACAAAATCATATCAAAAACATGCATGTAAAACAGACAAAGCTTACGGTGTTCGTAAACATATTTAATGTATCAACACTTGCCAATGTTCCACTTGCCAAGTTCCTTGATGTGCATATAACGTGTAATTTATAAACTAACCAAGTAAAATATTAAGTAGCTACTAAAGAAAATAGCAACTGTATATTAAATTCAAATCAAAATATTAAACTGTATATTAATATTTTGAAAAGCAACAGTGAAACCGTACTATAAACAGTTACTATATGAGGGTATGAACTATATGTTTTTACTTAATTACGTCGAAGATAAACAGAGGATATAGGTGCTCGGCTAGTGAGGTATCGTTGGGATCGATTCAAAAACAGTAATATGGCAGATATTATTCGCTATATTAACCAAGTAGAAAATTATTCCTTACGTACTATTTGGATTTCAAATAAAATGTCTCATTTTGTGGATTCAAAGAATACCTAAGTAAAATACATTGACTAATAAGAATTCTTTTACAAAAAAACATAATTTTATTGTTTTATAAAAAAATCACTAAAAAGTAAAAAATAATTGCGTTATTTATTTACTTCAATTTACGCATAAATATTCATATTTTTCAAATCAAATAGTATTATTTTTGGAGTTGGTGCCAGCCGCATCTACTGTCTTGTTGTGCATTATGAAATGCTTTGCAGTCAAAGTGAAATTAAATGTTTGTTAACCTTGGCTGGCACCAACTCAAAAAATAATAACTACAAAAATAATTGTATACAATATTACTTGAGTTACGTGAGTCAAACAAAGCAAAAATTAAAGAAAAGAGTATATCAACTTAAAAATGATTGCAAAAATTGATTGAATTTTATTAAAGAAAATAAAACAACTTTAAGTTCACCATTTCGATACTGGACATAATTTTCAATTCGAAGATATTAAAATTGCGGACAGAGACCAGAATTGGATCAAGAGGAACATTGGTGAAATGTATTTTATAAAAACTAATGACACGGTTAATTTCAGATCAGATGTGAATAACCTCAGCCAGTATTTATAATCAATTATTAAGAATTAATTAATTTTAGTCTCAAACTGTGTTTTTATTTATTTAATTGGCAGCTGAGTTTTAGCAACTAATCTGTATTATTTTGTGGATTAAGGTTTGCAAATATGTCAATTAACTTATATTAATATTTTTGTAAGTTAATTACATACTGTACATTTTTAAATAGTACAAACATGTAAGTATAGATGGCAAGTCACAATTTCAAAACAATAATAATAAATTTATCAATTAACTTTTACAATAAGTTTGAATTTAAATTGAAAATAGTACCTATGAACAGGTCAATTAGATAGCACATCACAATTTCATAACAATAACAAATAATGACAGATTATATTTTAAACGTTGTGACATTGGTAAAAACTTTTAAGTGACAAATTAGTTCGAATTAAATAACAGCAATTATTTTAAAGTCAAACTATTAAAATAATGATAAGTCAGATTATGGCAATAAAATTAATATATAAGGTCTTTCTTCATAGTTTCTATATGTTAGACATTTCAACTATAAAACTGAGGTATACACTCTGACCTAACTTATGTCTTAGTAATTATCATTTTATCATTGTAAAATATTTTATAGGTTTTTATTTTTAGTTGCCGAGGAAGTTATAAATAAATGACGAAACGTACAATTTATATAAATTAATTCATTTATTCTTCTTATCCTATTTCCTACGAATTATTATTATATATTATGGATACGAATATTGAAACAAACAAAAAAATTTCCAAATCGGTTGATAAATGACGGAGTTCTCAGGTAACAATCATTAAAAAAATATAAGTAAAATAAAAAATTCACACGAATTGAGAAACCTTCTCCTTTCTTGAGGTCGGATTAAAAAGTAGTAATTAACTTAACAAACTCTACCGCGGTAAGATAATCATAAATTTTACTGTATATTGTTTATAGTACAAAATCGATTTAGTTAAGACCGTGTTAGTTTAACTTATCGATTTAGTTAATAATAAGTTAAACTTGAAAACTAACAGAAGTTTTAGCATAGTCCGGATTTTATAAGCTATGTTATTATATAAAGATAATTGTATTCTGTTACATAAAATAGTAAATAATATTTTAATAATTTACTATAAGTAAGAGTTATTATTGTATTCGAGAGAAACATCTCAACGCTGCTAGAACAATGCAGCAATAATATATACATATTTGTGTTATTTTATATGCATGCAGCATAAAGCTAGCATATTTCTAACTGCTATTGCACGCTTTTTTCTCTACACAGCGTAATCCAGAAACTTAATAAATATAAAAAAATTCGCCAAGTGTGGAGAAAAAATTATACCGCGGAAGGTTCTTCATTAGTTCATTAGATAAAAAACATTTTACATTCACATAATATACAACCTACAAATTTTGACAATGTCAATCAAAGTTCTAAACTTAAATAACTAGAGTAAATATAGCTTTTTCTACGATATATTAAACTAATTTATAAAAATAGGCATTAATCTAATTAATATACTATATCCCAATGTTAAATTTGACATAATTGTTATCAGAAAACAAAGATGTATGTTGATGTAGAAAAATAAAAAACAAAAAAGATAGCGTGTCATTTTTTCGGCTAGTCTAGTTCCCTGAGCCTAACAAATTTTCGTCAACTTTTTTTTTTTAATTTAATAACCTTTTGACTTTTGTTTCTTGACTTTTGAAAATTTATTAGGCTCAGGGAAACTAGACGAAAAAATAAAACGCTATCTTTTTTGTATTATATTTTTCTACACCAACATATTTTTTGTTTTCTGATAGCAATTATGTCAACGATTTCGAAGGTTAATTGGATTGCATAGGGAAAGTCAAATTTGTCATGTGCCCGAATCTTCCATTTCTTTTCAATACCATTCTAACCACATTTCTAACGTCTCACGTATGCCTGCTAAATTATCGATTAGCTTAGTTTTTGGAAACAGATTTCTTCCTTTAGATAATCCTATTTATTTTATTTGTATACCCTGTATATAATATATATCAGGGTATATTAAGTTTAGTTCCGATTTTGCAACGGCTGTCTATCTGTCAACGATAAGTCAAAAATGAAAAGAGATAACAATCTGAAATTAAGTTTGTGTGTTGAACAAAAAAGTAAGCCCAAGTTCGTGAATGGGCAAGGTCGTACCTCGTTTGAGCAAAATGAGTAGTACCGTTTATCTTTGAAACCGAAAGTGATAGAAGAAAAATTTATAAGAAAAAAATGTTCCTTTTTTAAAAATAAACCACTTTTGTTTAAAACTTGTTTTCATAAACTCAGTATACACCAGGTATTTAAGCAATTAACTCAGTCACTTGTTATTTTCACTTGTTTTAAATGATTATTTTGATTTGAATTTGGTTTTAAAAAATCATATGCATCTCCGTCCATTGGCCAATGGGTACCTAAGGATGTGGGAGAATGTATGTATGAAGACACGCTACGGGAAGTGATTCTTGGCCGATTTTGATTATTCTTTTTTTGAGCGTTTCATTAAATATCGGAATACATCGCTATTGATTTTTATATGATTCGTTGAATAAATTTTTATAAACAATATACTATAAAATCTAATCGCATGACTTAAATTTACGAAAAAGTATTTCAAACTATAAATATAGGATATAAATAGCAGAGAAAATATTTTATATAAAAAATAATAAATTATAGTAAATTAAATTTCATAGAACACGTTTTTTCCAACGATTTTTTAACTTTGTAATGGTAATGAGTCATTGTGATGTTTGGAACATCAAAACAAATACGAGAGTTTGAAAGAACGAAAATGAGTAATAATTCGAAACTTAATATACGTGATGATGATATATTCATATTTTTAGCATATAACTAAAAATTTTAGGAATGCATAATTTGAATTAGGTTGAGTTGTAGCGGCTGCTCCAGACGTGACACTTCTAGAGCATAAGTTCCATTGTGATACCTATACATTAAGGATGTAGGCGGAGGACAAGGAATTTGTATGCAAACTAGGAGTTCGCAGGTTGCGTGACTGCAGCTGACAGGAACTATGCCGATATTCATCTGGAGTTCATGAAAAGAAACTGCAAAGGAATCTTCACAAGCATAGTCAGTTATTTTCGTTCTTGTCTATACGCCGACAGTTTAGTCACTTATTCGCCAATTAATTTAATTTACAAAATGCCTCCATTGCGAATTGCAGTCGCAACCTCTCAGTTCCAAGGACCTTTGGCAGCACGACTGCGTGAACTGGTAAAATTTGAATGAAAATAAAAACAGATTCAACTAGACTTGTATTGTTACAAAATTTTAAGTCGATGTATTGTTAAGTAATGATATTTTGTAGTCGATACCTCCCAAATTTCTCAACAATTTTTCATACGCACGTCTAAGATAATTATAATTATTTTATCCGCTTCAAGAAATCAGATCAAACAAGATTTGCGTGTTCTATCTTGTTTCTCACATTTTGACTAAAGAGAGCACATGGCATTTAAACGGAAAAATAATTCCTTACGTTTTTTTTTTTTATAAATTTTTTATGTAGTTCTATCCGTACACTCGAATACAGTATATTTGAATATGTACGTCACAGTCTTTCTTTGCTTTTCAAATAACATTAATTACTTCAATAATTACTCAGAAATATTTGCGGCAAATCCTGAACGCTAAATACACATAAGCTATACTAACATTATTTAAATAAGTAATTGATATGCAATGTAAATAAATAATACTGATCTTCAAAACAACCTTAAAGATGTGTTCGAAGAATTATATTGAAACACACTTGATTTTAAAATGTTTCTAATAGAAAGAATTGTTCTGTTTTTTTCTTAATTATTAGTAATATTATTTTTGAATTTATCGCGCCTTTATTATTACACTAAATTAAATAAATAAGTATTTAATAGTTTGTCACACTGATTATGCAACAATTCAACTTCATATCAAAACAATATACACTGTCAAAATTGATCAGCTGTCTTTCAAAAAATAACTAATTGGTTCGAAAAATATATTAACAAAAAAGAGTTTTAAAGAATAGTATATTTTAACAAAATTTACAAGAAACATTTAACGTATATTTACCCGCAGACTATTAACATAAATTTGTAACAAAACATATATAACAATATATAATAATTTTTACTAAATTCGATTATTGAATTTAATGATTCTTCGAATTAGCAACTATTTTGTCAACATCACTGAGATGTATTTAGCAGGAGAGTGAAATTAAATCATTATTTGAACTAAGGTAAGCTTTGTTGATGCCAGGAATATCATCTAATTGATGCTTTGAGCTCGACTACAAACCATATGTTTTAGGATATCGGCAATAGACATTATTCCGAAATATCCAGTGCCGGGGTGAGTGCCACTGTAATTCAACCATATTATTAAAACCTGTGAAATTGGTCAACCCTCAAAAAAACATCTTAATCTAAACAAAATCGTTATTAATTTCTGCTTTCATCCCTTCATTAATGGTAAGTGAATAAAAAAAGTAAGATATTAAATATGATGATAATTTAATATCGTTACAATATTGAGTCTCTACAATGAAAACGGATGGTTCTCGATTTTTACCACCAGTCGTATATAATGTGAAAATTTGTAAAAATAATTTTCATATTTATGCTTGCTCTGAAAAACAAAAGTTTTTTTTTTATTTAGAAAAAAAAATATTTATTCAAATATGAATCTTTTCAACGAAATATATAATAAACATATTTAAATTCTTCTGTTATTAAAAAAAAAAGAATTATTCTAGCTAATCTTTAGTCTTAACCGTACTTACAACGAGCAGTATACAAGGATTAAAGATTATATAATTTTAAGTTTCTGTTTTTTGTTTTAAAACAATCATTTAAATTACTTTAATATTTTTGTCTGTTATTTTTTATCTTATTCGGTTTCGTACAACAAGTAAGTAAAGATGATAATTTAGATACTACTTATTTTAGCTTTAAAATTTGTTGTTCGTAAATAAGTCATCTATATTCGCAAAGAGACGTACGGACAGTTTTATGAAATAGTCAATCACGAGTTTATAAATGTAATGATAAATAGTAAATAGTTTAAGAGTAGGTGGGTTTAAAAACAACAGTATTTCCATAAGCATGATAATTGTTTGAAAGAGACCCTAAAAAGTTAACTTAAGCCAAATGCCATATAATTTTCCTGTAATTTTGCTAGTAGCCATGACCAACCCTACCCTCATGAAATATAATTAGTATCCGGTTAATGATTTAGTATTTGCTTAATCGATAATACCAACAAGTGAGCAGACGAGTGCTTATGACGAGTTACTTTTTACGTATTTTCAAGTAAATTGCTAATTTTAAACAACTATGGCGTCGGTTACCCTGGGTATATATAAAATAATTTCTTCAAAAGCTATGGAAGTTTTTCAGTGGTTATCCCTAAATTATATTATAAATGTGAAAGTAACTTCGACTTGTTGCCTAAACCAATTTTTATGATATGTATGGTGAAAGGCCTGATGAAAGGCATAGGCTTTTTTTTAAAACAATCCTTAAGAAGGTGAATGTGAGATGGTATATTGCATGTGTTATGGATGCTTATAAAATTACATGTCTTGGTTGACTGTGACATCATGGTCAAGCCAAAACTGTTGAAGTTAGAAACATGAAATTTGGAAGATATGTTCTTTAGCTAGCAATTATGATTTTCAGAAAATCACATCCTAAGACGGTGAAATTTTGAAATTAAATTATTTGATTATATTCCTACGAATTCAACAGTTTATTATGAAGTACATAAATAACATCAGGCCATAAATTAAATGCAATCTTCATTAAAAAAGTTAAAAGAATTTGGTATTTCAAGGTGAAAAGGTTGCATCACTCAAGTTTTTCTTAAAAAATTTTCACAAAATGTATAAATTATTTTAAAAGAAAAATTTAAACTTGGTTTCTTATTTTGCATATCATTAGAAAAGTATATTGAAAAGAAAACACATTTCTAAGTTTTTCTTACGACGTCTATAAAACATTTGAATATTTAATGAATAATAGTTTTGGGTTTGTTATGTTTCAATAGTTGGTATCGTATTGCCTAAACACAACGAATTGTATGGTTTTTATACCCTCGAGTGACATTTCTTATATGGCGATATGTATAACAGGCGTCAAAAGTTGATGTTAGTTACTAAAATTTTATAATTAATTTGTGCCTTATTCATTCGGTTTTCGAAAAAAAAATTTCGCATAAAACTTGTAACTATATTATATAGTTGTTAATATATATGTATATACATATATATATATATATATATATATATATATATATATATATATCGGAGTAGTAAATTTGTCAAAGGAATAAATGTGTTTTTTTATGGGTCCGGATACATTTGTTTGGACATAAGTACAATGAAATTATTTTTAAGAAACAGTTTTTTTTATTACAGTATGTCCGACATAAAGGATGTGTTAGACATACTTATGTTCGGATATCATCAACACTTATATATTCTTAGAATAAAATAATTTGTCTATAAGTGCAATAAAAATCATTTTAAGATTATAACACTAAGTAAGGTTTCGCTGAATGGGCCACATCTGGTCATTACGTAGCCGCGATTACATTGTAAGAATGTTAATAGAATTCCTTGCGTTTTTACCTGATATGATACATAAAAGTGACGTAATGGTAAAGTGATCATTTTTTCAATATTTTACGAGTATCGAGGAAGGGGAAGAGTTTTAAAAGGAGAAAAGAACGAGCAGCTCTGATAGACCAGCAGTCGAGTGCATACTATACCTTGTAATCGCGTATTCGTATCAACCAAACTCTACTGTGATAGTCACATGGTCGAGATACCGATTGGGTTGTTTGTAAATCCTTTTGGATTATTATAATTAATTATGTTCATTGATTGAATTACCATGGCGTGTCATTTATTAGTATTATTTGTATTTACTTTTTGTGAAAGTACGGTGTTCTATGTTATTGGAGACTAGTGAGTGTTTGTGAAAATGCGGTGTTGTGTGACATTGGAGACTAGTGAGTGTTTGTGAAAAAGCGGTGTTCTGTGTTATTGGAAACTGGTAAGTGTTTCTATCTTATAAGGAAGATGCCTGCCAACATGGATACTGGTTCAAACGACCATGCTCCCAAAGCTAATCCGACATATATATATATATATATATATATATATATATATATATATATATATATATATATATATATATATATATTTGAATTTATATCGTTTACGAACCCTGTCAATCATATCCTTAAAATAGTGTATACGGTATCTATACCCTAATAAATTAATTTCATTCTACATTAAAAATAACATCATTCTACATTTCTATAGCTAAATAGAAGTTTTTTAGAATAATTCTATAGCTAAAACTCTTTCGTGTAGAATTTTTCAATAGGTTCGTTTAATATGAATTTGTAAGAGCTTTCAGCAAAAGTAACCACAAGTAATGACCAGTTCGTGGCCGAGCTGTTAAAGGCACTTTAGTCAGAACTGGAATAAAAATTTATGTACATCTCGTAAAATAACGACAAATTGTATATTGTAATAATTTAACATAAAAGCTATGAAATTGTATGAATGATTTTGGTTTTTAAAAACAATTTTAAGTGTTCAGTTACATTCAGCGAACCCGGCGAATAACGGCTAGTTACAAATAAGAAAACACCAATCACATACGTCATGATAATTGAGACTTTTAGCCATGGTAAGTGATGTACGTGATCATTCATTATTCAAATGTTAAGTAATTCATCTAACTATTGGAAATTTGAGGAAATTTTAAAACTAACAAAAATTTTTTATGGATAACACTAAAGCTTGCCAATAGGTAAACAAAAAAAGAAAAAAAATCGGTTGACAAACAGAGGAGAAAAAGGTTCTGAGCTGTTTTGTTTTTGCCTATTTATATATAAACAGATGATGTAAAACAATTATTGTTCTCGTTTTTCATTACAAAATACGAATACTTAAATGCTCAAAAACAGATAGCTCTGTCTACTCCGTTTCAGAAAAATTTGAGTATGTTGATTAGAGTCTCTTTCTACGTTTGAGAGCAGAGAATCGGTATAAGACGTTCCTTCGGCGTCATTTATTTTAGTTGGTACTACTACATAGTCTTGCCAATAGAAACCGTTACTTTTTAAAATAATACTAACCGCCTCATAATATGAGATTCTCGCACAATATGAGAATACGCATTGGGCACCACTACCACACAAACTCATCATATATGAATAGAGCAAAATATTATGGCACAATAGGTTCAGTTGGTTTAGCATCATGTAGGAACAGATAGGTAGACAGAACGATAAAATACTTTCATATCGATCTTTTATGATTATATTAATCTAATTTATTATTATTTGTAATATTTAATATAAATTCCTCTGTCATGCTTGAAAGTGAGTAAAGCAAATGGCAGGCTAAGACTTCAGGGGTAATATAAGCTTTTTATCCCCGATATAGAAAAGTGGCTGGAAGAGACATTGACCTTCCCATAAGACTCTCTAGTATACTATACAGATGGTACTAAGCTAGAAGATGGTCAATCGGAGGCTGGAGCATATGTGAAAAACTGAGACGTTAGAGCCAGCTTTTTCTAGGGCGATACGCTACTGTTTTTTAGTTTTATACCATATTATCAGTGGAAAATATGGAAGAAGCAGTGGAGTGCACTGTGCGGCTGGTATATATCTGCTCAGATAACCAAGCTGCGCTGAGAGATATCTGCTCCGCTAAAATAAAATATCATCTGGTTCTAGAATGCGCAGAATCACCGGAGAACCTGGCAAGGACAAAAGAGGTTACTGCAGGGTTGATGACAATGAAACTATCCATGAACTCGGTGGATACCAAGACATGGCAATGAATTGATAGCAATGAAATGTTGATGGCAATGAAATGATGAACGAACTTGGTCTTGAAGGAGCGGTTCTAATATGTCAGAGACCGAAACCATATCTCGGAATAACAAGAAGGCAGACTACGTCCTGAGCTGCCCTAAACAAATGGATGGATAGGTCTATGATTAAGAAATGGAAGCTAACAGCAGGCTGCATGGTCAGCCTGGCTCATTGATGAAATCCGGAAAGAGATAAATCTTCTGGTTGGGTTGCTTACCGACCAATGCAAGCTCAAGAGTTATCTATATCTCGTGAGGTTAAATTATGCGCCTTCTACCTTCTGACAGAATGTCCTCACAGAGCCAGAATGAGGTAACTAGCCTTCGGTTCAATTAGGGGAATCTAAGGTAAGACCACAGAAGTGGTACTCTACCCTGTCATTCGCAAAGAAAACGGGGAAAAGTTCGACAACGAACACAGAGCTAGGGGAAACGAACCAAATGTGGTAGAGGATAGAAATGGTTGAGGGGATGGATTCCTTAGCGGTCGATAAAAAGACCGAAAACCTTTACACTACTACTATTACTGCTACTACAAATAATTTTATATTAATAATTTTATATAAAATATTTTCATGGACGGCATTGAACAGCATTGTCAACAATTTTATTAAAATTACTAGTGTATTTATTTAAAACTTTGAATTCAAAATCTATGAAACCAATAAATTCATTTTATTCAGTAAAAACTACATTCAATATTTTCGTAGAAAAATGAAAAAAAAAGTCATGTTTATGTATACAAAAGGTAGCTGAAGAAATTGATATGGATAGTGAATGCACGTGACTTGTAAGATAATTATTACAACTTAAAACCATTTAAATATTGGGTCTTAAAAGGTTGTGATAGTTTGAGTTTTATGTATAATATAAGTACGTTAGAAAAGATAGTTGATATTATACCTTCTTCTATCGAAATACTTATTTATACCTACCTGTGCACATGAATAGATTGGTATAAGTACATGGTTTTTGTGTGTGCATTGAATGTAATCAGAGTTTTCTATTTAATGGTTTATATAACTAATATTTTATGTAAAATATTTCTAACACGTTGTGATTTTACTAAATATTTAATGCGTTTTATATACACTGTACGATGAGTGTGCATAGATGGGTAGGTAGATAGCCGTCAGACAGATGATTTTCATTAAAAAATAATAATTTTAAATAAAAAATACTGCAGACATTGATGATTATTTAATTTTTACCTCTATATACAGACCACTATGTAGCCTGTAATATGGGGATTATAAACGAGTGTAACAATCAATTAACGTTAAGGATGGAAGCATGCGTATTGACCACACAGGTTTGCTGGAGTTGGAATACAGAATATTATCAAAAAATCTATCTTGAAATCTGTTTAATTCCGTAGACTTTCTGTGTATAGTTAATTTTGCTCTGTTCTTCAACGAAAACAGCATGCTGAATAGATTTTAACTACACTGATTTGAACTTCATATTACGAAGTACCTGAAATCCATTTAAAAATTCCGACGCTATTTCTGGATATACATACATTCTCACCCTTGTACTTTCTAACAGAATGTCCACCCAGAATGAGTTGGTCCGCCTTCTATTCGATCAAAATGGGAAAATCTGAGTTAAAATATTTAAAATAGAGCTCTGTCCTGCCATTTTCAAATTGGACAGGTAGTTCGACAACGACCACAAAACTAGAGGAAACGACACAGGTGTAGTAGAGGATAAAGAAGGATAAGGGATTAGGTTCCTTAGGAGTCGGTTAAAAAGGTCTAGAAAGGCCAACATGGTAGCTTTTGGTATTTGCGTCACTTTCCTTCATTAACACCTACACTCAGATTTTTCCTAATAATTGACAAACTGCCGATGTCGGGATTCGAACCCATATTCTCCCAGTTTCCAAGTATGCATACTTCGCAGACATAACGCCTTAGATCGCTCGGCCACTTGGACTGGTGACGTGTGTTTAGTTAACAATAACATTACGCATTCCTTTCAGTTTATGTTCTTATTCTTATAAAAATATTTAATTCACAAATTAGCCTGTGTTTTTTATTAAATCTAATAAAATTTGTGTATTCGTATGGATTAAGGCCTATATTATACTTTCGTAAATATAAATGTTTTCCTTTCTAAATAAACATTTAAGATTCTCAAAGTATTCTATCAGAAAAAAAGTTTATGAACTCCTGCAATAAAACGTAATTGAGTTGCGAGTCACGTGTTAAATCGTGGCATTATGATCTGTATATTGAAGTGGCGTTTTCATCGGATCTGCGTTATTAAATTAATTAAATTTTTTTATCATTCATCTATGACTACTGAATATTTTTATGAATTTATTGGAATGTTAGAGAGTATAGCAATTGGGTTTTGATCAAATAGTTGTACAACTTTTCAAATTTTTCTACTTTTTATGGTTCATTTTGAAAATGAATATAAATTAACCATATAACTACCATTCATAGCAAAAATATGCATAGTTGTAATGATTTTAATTTTTCATAGTATTTATTTGTTAAGTTACATTGATTTTACCACAAAACGTAAATCGAGAATTTAAAAAAAAAACTTGTCACGTAGGAGCTACACGGACTAAGTTAATTTTATAAGGCCTGGCATCGTAATGTTTATCATAGCTGAATTTCCTTATGAACTCATCTCTCAATCTCATCATGCTGATATTTTTCGAGGGCGAAGGAGACCACAATAATGGCGAGATTGTGGTCTCACAATCGATTACATATATCTCACAAAAATTATTAAGAAAAATGTCTTTTATAATTTCATATCTTCAGCCACAAAATTTATAATCTAACTCAATTCACATCACATCATTTAGTTTAATAAGCAATTTGACAACTCTTATTTGAACTGTTCCGTATGAATTATATTGATATTAGTAGCTACGAATATTTCATTTAACTATTTTAAAGTTAATTCAATTAATATATAT
The DNA here is from genome assembly GCA_963920215.1 of Nineta flava. NCBI lineage: Eukaryota > Metazoa > Arthropoda > Insecta > Neuroptera > Chrysopidae > Nineta > Nineta flava. Next base: position 37,360,239 of record OY986040.1, on the reverse strand, counting down.
TTTATGAGCCCCCCCTTTCCCTACTTGAGCCACTCCAAACTACAGGGTTTTCTCCAAATGAACTAAGATTCAAAATTTGTACCTCGATGCTTCCATTTACACTTTAGGTTCATCCGCAATTTTCTGCCGATACGTAATTCGCTATAATAATAGTGGAATTTTCTCTCATGATCAATTAAATGTTGGATACATATTTCGAACAAACGATACTAATTATTGTGATAAGTAATACTGCCCCTAATGTCGCCTATCAAGGAATTTTTGAAAAAAATAAGTGATAATACCTGGCTTATTGTTAAAAGCATAATATATTGAATGGATATTCTTACACGGGCAACGTCGTGTATTTCATCTGGTACTATATATATAATTCAAAAACGTTTTGATTTTATATTAGTTATTTAAACATTTATTTTATATAATACGTGTTTCTATAAATGTTTAAATATTCGAATATAGTTTAAATTTATACTATTTTATATATTATATATTTTCATGCGATTTTTCGTTTATTTTTTAAAAATTCACGATTTTATGATTGATTCTAGGATTGATTCTATGAATACAAATCTGAAAAATTCAGCATAATCATTGACCGAGAATTGTATAATTGGGATTTTACTTTTCCAAGAATATATAGGAATCGTCCATAAAACGTATACGACCACTAAGGCATCAAAAATTTTAAAAAGAATACGTACATTTGCATGAAGCATAACGTCAATACATAAGTCTTCATATTAAGAACAAATTCGTTACGCAGGAGCTGCGTCAACTTAGCGAATTTCCTTAGAATACATATAAACTCTCTAGCGGTCACAATTTCAGTCTGATCAAAATGAAATGTCGAATCTGATATGATTTTGGTATTTGCAAGGCCTATTTTATTAAGAAATGGCATTTATGTCAAGGGAAAATGGAGGCATAGAGAAGAAGAAAACACAAAAGATAAAATATCTCTCTTAATATTAGAACAATCGAAAAATGTATAAAGAGTAATGTTGTAGAAAATCATTTTTGCTACACTTCATTACCTCATCATTTTTCTCAAACTCTAATGTGTACAGAGATATTTAGAACTTTAACTTTCAATCTTAAATTGTTAATATGTCTGTAAATATTAGAGAAGCAGAAAAATGATAAGAAACAAAATTATAGCAACAAAAATTTTCTACAACTTTACTTCTTACAAATTTTTCGATTTTTCGAATATAAAGGGAGATTATTTAAATTTTATGTTTTCCTCTCTCTCTAAACCCCCCTTTCCCCCGTGTCCGATTTTACCCATTACCGAACTTGACCATTAAAATACCAAAAACGTCTCAAATACCAAATTTAATTTCAATCGGAATAAAATTGTGACCGCTCGAGAGTCCACAGACACATAAACATATAAGTTTTCCTGACTTAAATTCTATTTTTTTACTGAGTAATCTGAGAAATTATTACTTACATTAAGAGATAATATCAAAATTTTGTGTTTCCTTTCCTCTTTCTAATTGAACTATCGATCTTTTGCCTTTTTATACCGAAAACACCATAAATATGAAATTTAAATTTTGTGGCATCGTAAGCGCATACTTACATATAAATGTATATTGTGACAAGTTGTTAAAATGAATAAAATATTAACAATCTCCCAACCAACCTTGGCAACTTAATTTGATATTATTATAAAATATGTTTTGTCTACGTAGCTGCCATGTTTTTTTCCTCTGTCAAAAAGAGAGGAATAAATAATTGTATCGATTATCATACTGTTACCATTATGAGATGATTTTCTGAACCACGCAGCTATTGTTTTTGTACCAATGATGGAATTTCGTAGAAATTTCTTCAAATATCCATCGATCCTATCTAATAGATGTTAAAAATCACCATCTTTTAAACTTGTGTGCATGTATATATAGCAGCTTTACCTGACCACGCGTTGCTGTGGCTAAATGGTAAGCAAATCGGATGACATAATAAGTTTTTATACAAAATTCACCCTCCTCCACCCCCTATTAGGGGTAGTGTTTTTAGTGTCTTAGGCGTTGAGTATAAATTTCAAAACGATCGGTAAAGAACTTTAGAAGATTTCCGATTACGTACATATAATATTACTATTCCACTTTAATAAAGATCAATTTGTTCAGACGTTTAGTAAAATCTAAAGATAATATTGGCCTGTCTTGTTAGTGAATTTTTATCGAATTTCCTGAAAGGAAATAGAGCTATGGTCCCGTACCGAAGTCAAAATTTCGCAAAAATTTCTTCAAATGTCCATCGATCCTACCTAGTAGATGTCAAAAATCATCATCTGTAAATTTATATATATATATATATATATATATATATTTATTTATTTTTGATATGCATATATATCGATATATACATATATACATATATATATATATATATATATATATATATATATATATATATATATATATATATATATAAATATATATATATGTGTCTGTAATCATTCTAACGATCACAGTTTTCATTTTATCGGAATGAAATTTGGTATTTGAGACGCTTTTAGTACTCAAAAGGGCAAGTTCGTTAATGGGTAAAATTGGACAAGGGAAAGGGGGTTTAGAGGGAGGGGGAAACACAAAATTGGACATATCTCCCTTAATAATCGAAAAATCGAAAAATTTATAAGAAGTAATATTTACAGTTACACTAATATTTATAGAAATATTGACGGTTTAAGATTGAAAACTAAATTCCGTAGAGCAAAAATGATAAAGTGATGAATTATAGCAAATTTGATTTTCTACAACTGTATTCCTTACGCGTTTTTCCATTGTTCTAATATAGAGATATTTTATATTTTGTGTTTTCTTCTTTCTATATACCCCCCCCCCCCCCATTCCCCTCAACGTATGTGATTTATTAATAAAATTGGACTTGCAAATACTAAAATCATATACGACATTTCATTTTGATCAGACTAAAATTGTGACCACTAGAGAGTGATTTTTGTATTCTAAGGAAATTCGCTAAGTTGAAGCAGCTCCTGCGTAACGAATTTTTTAAACATCATATTACATAAATTGAGTACAGTAAAAGAGTATAAGACCCCCTTAAAATATAAATACAAAAACAAGTTTTTTGAATTGAATCTTTTCAATTAAATTCAATTCAATTATTTACATAAATTTAACACAATCTATGCAAAAGGATAAATATTTTATTGTTTATTTAAAAAAAAAAAAACTTTAGTGGTTTCATTTCGAGATAAGTTTATTTCAATGTACTAAATTCAATGTTACAAAATATAGAAACCTTTTTGTTTCGATACATTTTATTCTTCAAACCTAAAAATTAACAAGCTATTATTTATTTTACCAGTGATAAAAACAAATAATTTATGGTATCATTTAAACATGTTGAGACCATTAAATCACATCGATGTAGATAAAAATGAAATATGATATTCTTACAAAATAATTATTTTGATTAACTGATACAGCTAAAATTTTGAGGTTTCATGATATAATGGTATGAATTTTATAAAAAAACGCGCCGAACAAAACTATACCAAATTTTGTAAAAACAAGTATTTTATATATAATCTACCTCTGTTCGAGTTCATTGAGCGATCAACCAACATGTAAATGACCGAATGGGGTTGTTCGGTATTTCAAACAGAAAGTTTGCGTAGTAAATTTGAGTATCAAAACCAAATGTTTTAAATTTGGTAAATATAAATTGATCGAATCATTCATTATTTAAAGCAAATCAACTTGCAACCGATGGTCAAAGCATGCTGTGAGATAGTTCCATTTCGAACTGTTCAAATTTTTATAAAGAACATGTTTTGTTGGATACGGTTTTGAAATTATTATTCGCCAGGTGTGTTTTTATTTATTTACGTTCATTGAAGTAGTTATTCAAATAATAAAACTCACATTACGCGAAAAAATGTTCATATTAATAAACACAGTATGGGCAATAAGTATGGCTTCTAATGAGGGTACACAAGTATACACACCGACTTTTTGTTATGAATTTGGCACAAGTCGATGAAATGAAATGAAATATAAAGTACCCAATATTGGTATCTTTGATGTCCGCCCGAATATTTATTATCATGATAATAATAGAGGTTGAAAAACATTTAAAATAATAATTGAATGATAATTTTATGGCCACAGGGTAAGAAACCAGAAAGGTGTGGCCATATTTCCAATAATAAATAATACATCTAAGTGCTCATAAAATTCTCATTCGATTACTATTTTAAATTTGAATATGTATCAACCTTATATTCATGACATTAAAAATTCTGGCCGCCATCTTACACACCAATATCGAGCACTGACTGTACATGCTATTTGCGATGACCATTCATAATCTATTAGGTAGATAGATTGTAGCGGCGGCTGCTCTGGTCGGGCTGCACTTCGACCATAAGGTCCATTGTGATGCCTAAAGGATGTGAGGATGTGAGTGGAGTGGAAAGAATTTTTGTGTGTAGACTAGGAATAGGTAAGTAATGCGGCTGCAGCCGAGTCTGATAGGAACTATGCCGATAGCCATCTGGAGTTCGTGAAAGAAACTGTAGAAAACCATCACAAGCATAGCCGGTTAATTCGTTCTTGTCCATACGCCCACAGTTTTGTCAGTTAACCGCCCCCTTTTTTTTCTTTTTTTTCCTTTAATAATTGACAAATTGCCGCTGTCGGGATTCAAACCCATAACCTCCCATCCAGTCCCCAAGTAGACATTTCGCCTTAGACCGCTCGGCTACTAGTCTTCATAATCTATTACAATAATAATAAATTCCTCCCTTGATAAACCATGACCAATCAACAAAGTACTATATTTAAGTATTTAATAACTTATTAGTGAGTAGTTGCGTACCCGATGTGATTTCTCCTTCCAAAAACCATACGAATTTTTTCAAATATAAAAAGCTAAAACACCAACTTACACGTTCCTAACTTGAAAAATGAATGACTTGTCATTCAAACATTCATCCCTTATTTTAACCCCTTAGGGGATGAATATTCAAAATCGCTGATACAACTGACTTTTATTTATAAACAGAAGCCTAAACATCAATTTCCATATTTCTAACTTCAAAAATGACGAACTTTCATACAAATTTTCATCTCGTATTTAACCTTCATAAAAGATGAAAAGTCCTTCCTTAGTGCTCATCTACGTTATATATATTGAACTCTTGTGAAAAATTTCAGGTTTCAAATTTAGGCTGTACGTTGCCTGTCAGTCAGTCAGTAAAGTATTATTAAGTAGATGATAACTTATGCCGCGTTTATTTGAATCAAAATAAGTTTTTCGATCACGTAAACTTCCAAATCTACATACGTACAGTGAATATTGGCGTTTGATATAAAATGAAAACAAAAAATTGGGAGATAATACTGATTCCTTCAGTTTAGTAAAGGTCTAAATGTTAAAAGACCTGAATTTCAACAAATTTTATCATTACTCTCTCTTGCACTTCACCTTTATCCACTTTACTGATTAAGTAATCTGTTTCAGTATTAAACTTTTTGAAACATACTGTACTACGATAAAAGATTGCACGAATAAGATAAAACGAATACACAATATTATCCTTGTTAAATCTCAATATTCATTAAAACACAACTCGAGTAATTTCAGGATATAATAATTTACATTTAAAAAACTAAACGGTTTACCACACACGAAGAAAGCATATAATAAAATTTAAATACTTACGTCTTCTCCACATTTTTTTTACTTTTTTTTTTTCGTTTGTAAGACAATGGATGATAATAAAAAAAAACTCCATTCTAATTTGGGACAGAAAATGGTAATAAAATGTAAAAAATAAACATTGAAAAGATTGACAGTATTAAATTTTCAATCATTCTTCGTTGATTCTATTTTTTTTTAATGTATCTTTTCTGTCTTATGTAGTCATGTTCGTTTTGACTCGTCTTTTTTATTTTACAAAAAAAAAAAAAAAATAGAAAGCAAAAACAAGAAATACATAATAAAATAATAATAAGAAGATGATAGCATAGAATTGAAGAAGAAAGTTGAAGAACTTCTTCACGATTCCTAGACAAATGTCCAAATTATACACGAGACTTATTTGTATTGTCTGTCTTCAACTGAATCATGACTATCTACCCTTAGTACAGGTTAATTCAGTCGAATAGAGATCGTAGGTTTTAATTGATTTAGAAATATTTGAGTTTGAAATCAGCTTTTTATTTTCACTAAAAGTATACTAAAAATATAGATAGATTGTAGAGGCTGTCCTGGGCGGGCTACACTTCGACCATACGGTCCATTGTGATGCGTAAGGATGTGAGGATGTTAGTGGAGTGGAAGGTATTTTTGTGTATAGACTAGAAAAGTGTAGGATATGCGGCTGCAGCCGACTATGATAGGAACTATGCCGATATTCATCTGGAGTTCGTGAATGCAACTGCAGAATACCTTCTCAAACATAGCCGGTTACATCGTTCTTGTCCATAAGCCGACAGTTTAGTCAATTAATCGCCTTTTTTTTTTCTTAATAATTGACAAACTGCCGATGTCGGGATTCGAACCCATAACCTCCCAGTTTCCAAGTAGGCATACTGCGCAGACATAACACCTTAGACCGCTCGGCCACTTGGACTAGTTACTAAAAATATATCTATGATGGTTTTCAACATTTTCGTAATTTGCGTTTCTATTAGAAAACGTCTATAAATGAAATTTTTTTAAAGTGAATTTGAATTCAAATATAAGGCTGTGCGTTTAACAAAACTGTTTGAACATAGTTTCAAATATTGACGCTAATTTTGAATTTTTCAATCTACAATGCCCAATACTCCTTGAAACTGATTTTAACTGAAGTCGAATAATATTTTGCTCGGCGCCTTTCATTCGTTTATAAAAATTATTTAAACGTTCAAATTTATTATTTATACTATTAACTTCCTAGTATAGGTCTATAAATCGATAACAAAATTGTCACCATATCTCCACGTTTTGTTTGTAAACCGTAGACATTTTTATCGTGCACGAAATCGTGCTTATTAAAAATGATATTGACTTCGTTAGGCTGCCGATCGATACGTATTAACGTCCATTTTGTCTGAAAGATATTAAATCTAATTCAGTCCAATAAAAATTGGCTTAGAAAGCGAAACACATAATTTGGAATATCTCTCTTAGTATTACCAAATTTACGCTAAAAGCTCTTTAGCATAAGTAAAGTTGTGATAAATTTTTCTACAATTAATCTACGTACACCTTTTTTTGTAACTCTAATCTTTACAGAAATATTGCCCGTTCTCTGTTTAATGTTTAAATACCCTGTATATGCTGAATTTATGTAAATAAGTTTATGAAAAAAGTTGTTTATTTTTAAAAAAAGGAACATTTTTTGTCGTTACACTTTTGTCCTCTCTTACGGTTTCAAAGATGGGCAGGTTTGCCCATTTGGCCCAAACATGGTCCGATTTGACCCATTCAAAAAACTTGACCTTAATTTTTAGCTCTAGAATACACACACAAAATTTCCGCTCATTATCTATTTTTCGTTTCCACAGACGGACGCACATGCGGAAATTGCCGAGTTAGGTCATTTATGTCTGTGTTTTTTTTTATGCCTGTGACCAATATTTTCAAGCGTTACAAAGTCGGGACTAAACTGAATAAACCGGGTATAACAAGTAAAAGATGACAGAAATCTGTATGACACAAAACTAAAGACTAGCTGATTGACGTAGGTTGTCTATAGACAAAACTTAAGTTGATGTATTGCTTAACCAACCAAACTGAAAATTCGATCAAACACGCACCAGATTATCAACTAGTAACACATCTTCACAGAGATTAATATAGAGTAACGAATTCGTGCTGATGATAGCTTCTTTGTAGTCGAAATACGTAAATATAAAATATGCAGTCTACAAAGGGCATCCAATTTATTTCTATTTCTCATCTTTCGACGAGAAATTCTTTATATATACTGTGCATGTTTTTGTTATTTAATTATTAAATACCTATTGGACCTTTCAAAGACAATCTCTATCTAGCGGGTAAAAAAATAACAAAAACATCTTTATTTGTATTTAGTATTATTGCATATTTCATTCTAAAAATCGTTTATTTTATCTTATAATGCAGGCGGAAAGTTTGTATTAATAAAATAAAAATGCCAAAAGTTACTCCATAATATAAATTATATGTTTTCTTCATTTTATTGAAAGTGGTTTTTTCAAATGTTAAATAAATAAAATTATTTTGCCCAACAAGTTTTTCAATTTAAAAGAAATTCCATCCGGTAAATTGATTTACCAAAAATCATTTTCATGGTAGTTTTCGAACACACAACCAACCTTGGAGTAGTTTGAATCGCAAACAACCTCTAACTAATCGAAATCAACGGATTACCGAGGATTTATGTAGTAATTTAATCATTAAAAATTCGTACTTGATAAGAATGTAATATTTTTTAACATTGAAACTGGTGTTAAATATTAAAGAAGAAATATAAAAATGTTAAACAAGATTTTACTGTATGCTCAAAATTTCACTAAAAAGATAAATAGCCAAAAAGATAAATAACCAAAAAGATTTTTGGTAAATCAATTTACCGGATGGAATTTCTTTTAAATTGAAAAACTTGTTGGGCAAAATAATTTTATTTATTTAACATTTGAAAAAACCACTTTCAATAAAATGAAGAAAACATATAATTTATATTATGGAGTAACTTTTGGCATTTTTATTTTATTAAATAACACATTAAATAATGTGTTTATTATATAACACATTAAAATAATATTGTTTGTATTCAGAAAAATATTTCTAGTCTTACCACTGTGATGCTGCTAATGTATCTTTTACCCTTACAATTATTAAATACATTACAATAAAACAAATATTTGAAATTTTCGTTAATTCACTTTATTTGACTAGTGTCGGAACACAGTTCGTTCTTCAGAAATAAAAATGAAAAATTTCATTTTTATTTTTTATTTCTGAGGAAGGAACTATGTTCAAAAACTAGTAAAATAAAGTGATTTTACAAAAATTTCCAATATTTGTTTTATTTAATAATTATAATGGATTTGAATACAAAATTTTACCCTTACATTTAATTCCAATAAACACACTGCTCTTCTCAACAAAATGGGTTAAATGTGAATTCATCTTCAATGTTCTGCTACCATATGCTTAAGCAAACTCTAACGATAGTACATGAATATTGGCGAAAAATCCTGTATATATTAAACATACACACACACTACTTTACATATAATTTGTTATACTACTAAAAAGCACGTTACAAACGTAGATATACACACTATTTGAAAATAAATTGATGAAACAGAGATAGAAATAAGATTACATAAAGAAAAAAATATGCAAAAAAAATTTAAAAAATACAAAAGAATGCGAAAGAACGCGAATATGTCGTTGGTTGAACGACACAGTATACATGTGGAATGAAAATTACGCGCGTTAGTTTGATATTATCAGCATTATTTTCATAATTAAAACCTTAAATAATATTGTATTAAAATCTGACAAATATATTGATCAATAATATTTAAATTTTTACATTTTCATATCCACTTCCGTGGAACATTTTTAGGCTTATGAAAGCAAAGGTTTTTTTTTGGATCTTTTACATAAAAAAAATTTTTTTTATAACTTCAAACTATTGGAGATACGTTTTTGGAGATAAATTCAAAAGCAGTTACCAACTATTTGATAATCAAATGTATGTTTATAAACTGTGGCTGGAAGAACAATTTAAATGTAACGTGGTTATTGTCATTAATTTGACACAAATTAAACTGCATGCACTTAAAACAAATAAAAATTTGTTAGTTTCATATAAAAGCTTGGCACAGTTGATCTAGTGTTATTATTTGAAATATAAATGGTATACATCATGTTAGGCAAATGGCGTTATTTTAGAGAATTAGATACCTTAAAACCCTAATGTTTATTTTTATCCATGAAGTTTTATTAGTACTAAAGTTTCAAATTAAAATTTTTACAAACGCTTTTTCTGTTAGTAGCTGTAGTTGCAGTCAAAATTTAGCAAACCTCCCAGGTTTTGAACGGCGTTAAGGTTAAACAGCTTAAATTATGCATATATGACTATTGAAATCATTGTTTTGGGTTATCTATTGGGAGATGACATGGATGCGTGACTTAATTAATATGGCTGACTTTAAAATTAATACGTGTATTGTGAATCAGTGACAGTTCTTTTAATAATTGAATGCTTGCTTTGCGTGCTATTTTTTGGGCAAGTTCAGGTATTGCTAAACAAGTAACGTAACAACTAACTGAGTTAATTGTTTGAGTACCCAGTATATATAACCAGCCAAGTAGCCGAGCGGTCTAAGGCGTCATGTCTGCGCAGTATGCAGTACTTGGAAACTGGGAGGTTATGGGTTCGAATCCCGACATCGGCAGTTTGTCAATTACAAAAAAAAAGGGGCGGTTGATTGACTAAACTGTCGGCGTATGGACAAGAATGAAGTAACCGGCTATGCTTGAGAAGGTTTTCTGCAGTTTCCTTCACGAACTCCAGATGAATATCGGCATAGTTCCTATCATAGTCGGCTGCAGCCACATATCCTACCAATTCCTAGTCTACTCACAAATTCCTTCCACTCCACTCACATCCTCACATCCTAAGGCATCACAGTGGACCTTATGATCGAAGTGTCGCCCGTCCTGGGCAGCCTTTACAATCTACCTCTACCCAGTACATACTCAGTATATACTCAGTGTTTGAATTGCTAAAAATTCTGCCTAATCAATTTTATAAAATGTGAATTATCTGTAAATGTTCAATACCCATTGCAAGCATTTATGTCAAGGATTATTATTTTCAAACGTTACAAAGTCGGGACTAAACTTAATATACCTTCTATATTTACATATACTGGGTATAAAAATAGTATATGAGATGTTATGTATGTAATATGCCTTCTATATACACTATGTTTAGTTTACATCTTCGCATAGTAGATCTCCCACGAGTATGAGAGAAAACATATGCATACATTAAGCAATGTGTATGAGAAGGAGGTCTTATAGGTTTGATAAACAACTTTGTTTTCATAACTGTTCGAGTGGTCACCAACCATTCAAACCTATAAGACCTCCTTCTCATACACATTGCTTAATGTATTCATATGTACTCTCTCATACTCGTTATGAAAATTATTCACTATTTTGAAAAATATGCTTGTTTATCAAACCTATAAGACCTCCTTCTCATATACATTGCTTAATGTATACAATTGTACCCTCTTATACTCGTGGGAGATCTATTATACGAAGATGTAAACTACACAGACGGTATATCTTTACTGGGTATACCAATAGTATATGAGATCTACATAAATGTCCGTCTTCGTTCGTCGATCAATAGAATGTCTCATTTGCTATTTATGTTTGAGCAGAAAAATCAATTGAGTTTATGGGAAAATGTTTGAGACAAAAGTTGTTTATTTTGAAAAAAAGAACATTTTTTGTTCCACATTTAAAAAAATATATACTGCGGTTTTAAAGATATTTTTTATTTTTCGCATATTTTTCGCTTCCCGAGGGACTTTGAGCACAAATTATGAGAAAACTATTGAGTTTACGAAAAAAATTTTATGAACTGAATTAGGCCATTTTATGAACACCTAAGCCAAGCATTTATGTCAAGGGTTAATATTTCCAAGCGTTAAAAAGTCGGGACTAAACTTAAGATACCTTGTATATTTACATATACTGGGTATAAAAAGAAATACCTTTCCTTGCTTTTAGAAGTATGCAATGCAACCTTATCATAGTAAGAATTTTAACTATCAGATGTCATGACCAAAGTGGCCAATTCCTAATACACATAATAAAATTGTCACACGGTTAATTCGGTGCATGGAAAATATTCTCAAACCTTGTTAAATTTGGTTAATATAATGACTAAAGGACTAAACTTTTTTGAATTTTACTTTGCTTTCCTGTTTGTTTAAAAGCTTGTTTGTTCCCGTGTCATATTAAAATGTCTAATGCAGTTTTGCCGGGTTATACATAAATTTAAAGTTCTTTGTATTCATCTTCACCATACCTTTTTAGACGGCATGTGGTAGAGTTTTGTTTGAAACATTTGTTCATACAGCGAATAGTTTTCGCTGTAATGCGGGTAAAACCGCGAGCGAAGGCGTTATTCCAAAGCTAATCTTTTTAATATTAAAGCGATTTTGATCAACCTTATTAAAACTATTGAATTTTAATTTTCTTGTGAAGCATACTACACCGAGTAAACTATCTACTGTTCCCTTTTTGAGAACAATTTAAAAAGAACGTTATCGCGTCAAACTTGTTTCAATTGTACATTAGAGCTTCATATATATTTTCACAAGAGTCGTTAGTAAAACTAGATGCTTAACATTATTGTATCACACAATGCTGCTGCTTATATAAACTCATTCACTTACTCACTCACTCTGCCTGACTGACTGATAGACAGACAGATAATCTAACTGACTTGTACTTGAAAATGATAAAATTTATTTCCACTGAGTATTCAAACTTAAAGAGGTTTAATTTGTTTTTGAATTGTTATTCTATGCATGAGTCTACTAACTAGAAATACTTATTCTTATTTTCATTTATACAATAATGATCATAATAATAATACAGTAAAACCTTATACATACAATGTTAATCTATGCTCATTCAATTTATTTTAATATATATTTTATTATAGTTATTTCATTCATTTTATTTTTAACAATATATATTGTAATCGGATGAGTTGTTTGGTGTTTTTTTTAAATATCACGATTTTAACTAGATAGCGATCATTATTATATATTTTATTTAATGACAATATGTCTACCAATTATAGAAAAAGAAACGTTCGTTACGCAGGAGCTGCGTCAACGTAGCGAATTTTTTTAGAATATATAAATCACTCTCTACCGGTTATAGTTTTAATCTGATAAATTTGCAAGACCAATTTTATTAATGAATGGTACTGGTCAAGAGGAAAGGTGGCATAAAGAAAGCAGAAAACACAAAATTTAAAATATATCACTTAATATTGGAACAATCGAAACATGTCCAAGAAATAAAGTTGTAGAAAAAAATTATAAGAAACAAACTTATAGGAACACTTCTAAAACTTTCATTGTAATGTATTTCTTGATTTTTCTAGTATTAAGGGGGATATATCAAATTAAGTGTTTCCCCCATGAATGCTTCGAGGAACTGAACCACCTGGCACTGAATGACACAGTCTGACTGATCTGGGTACCGGGTCACACTGGCGTTAAAGGGAACGAAGTAGCAGACTCGCTGGCATGAGAGGGTTCATCTCAAAATCCCCTTTCAACTGGGCATATCATTCCTGTAGCAAGATGCTGCGTAATTTACCGAATTAACTACGGTGGCTACGACAAGCTCATCTCGATTACTGAGACTTTGCGCAGGATATGCAACAGGCCAAGTTGTGCATAAGCACAGCTAGGTCATTCGACTGTGTTCGGTTGAGAAAATCAATAGAATGCAGTGGTGGGGCTCTTTCAATCGACACTGTCGATTGAAATTTGAACTACCACCTTCATAACTTAGGGATCTCTTATTATTCCACTTGTAGGGCCTGTATGGAGGACGATGAAACTTCCATACATGTTATATGTACCTGCAGAAACCTACAGGGTGTCAGGTATAGAATGTTTGGGTCCGAAACCTTGGATCCATCAATCCTGTGAGCAATCTCGGCGGAGAAGTTGTGGGCCTTCTGTGTGGCTTCTGGCTTTAACAGAATCCTATTACTTCTTATAACTTACCCAGAGACGTCTCGCCTTCGGGGACAGGTTGTTCTCAAGGAGGGCACAGAGGGCCCCTTGGTTTAGGTGCTAGGGACCCATTAGCGGTACCTTTTTTTCTAATTATTATCATGTATTTCCCTTTGTATCTACCCCCGATTTTACCCATTCACGATCTTGACTTTTCGAATATCAAAAACGCCCCAAATACCAAATTTCTTTCCATTGGGATTAAAACTGTGAGTCCACAGACACATTTACGTAAACGAGTATATATATATATATATATATATATATATATATAATTTAAACAATGGTCATTTTTAGCATTTACTTTGGAAATTCGCTAGAAATGGGTGTGTTAAATGGATACAAGCGTTTGAAAAAATTATCGCCCAGAGCACGATTGAAGATTTCAATCGCGATTTTTCATGTCCCAATTTGCTGGCTTAAAGTCGAAGTTTGATTATTAAATTATTTGATATTTTTAATTGAAATAGAAATTAAAATGACAAACTGTCAAATATTTTAAAATAGTAGAACAAGCAAATATTTAGTCTTTTAAGCATATATTTAGACCATTTAGCAAATAAATGGTCTTTTGAAAATATTCACCAATTTTCAATTTACATTTCAAATGTTCGTATTGAAGTGTTTGTTTAATAATCTGTCCTATTAATAAATTTTATAAGAAAGATTTGAAGAGAATAAGAAAATTCTAAAATTAATATTTTATTCATTGTAAAAACAGTAAATAACAAAAAAGATGAGGCTTTTATGAAATCTTTGTAGATTGGATGTAATAAGGCAACATTTTAGGGCCCTCATTCGAAATGAAAGCTCTAAAAAAAAGATCATTGGTTTGTATAGCTATAGAACGAGTGTTCGAACATTAAAAAATTTGTTGAAAAAAAACACGAATTAATTAGAGGATGCAGATAGTAGCTTCTACCTCATCTTTACTATTAGTCAATAGGGAATATGCATGAATATTTTTTTTCACTTGAATTGAAGCATGTTTACTTGACAAATGTCAAGGTAAAATTACTTTTTAAATAACTTTAAACATAAGCGAGATATGAATGATTGAAATTGCCGATTAGACAAAGAAGGTGATAGCCATCTTGATATGTTATGTGACGTCATATTACACTTTCACCATTTAAAATACACGTAAAACTCCGTTTTTAGTATTTTTGCAAGAAAGAGACAGATAATAATCTTTAAAAGCTTATAGCGTCCTTGATATTTTTCGGATTTTAATTTCGTTTTTAAATATTATTACAGTATGAACAGTATTTTCATATACTGAAAATAAATGTGAAAAAAAATTTTCATGCATATTCCCTATTGTGTCACTGAAAGTTAAAATATTATGGAAATAGTTTTTTTCTATAACTTAAAACACAATTAAGCAAAACATTCCTGTAATAATAACATTGTAATTAAAGAATATGGCTGATTTAAATTATATATAAGGGAAATAAATTACATTCATATAAAATAACTTAAATGTTATTACTATATTATTGTATATAATATGTGGCTATAGTGAACAGTTATATACGCGTATTTTCATAATGCAATTTCTATTTATTTGTGATGCGTCATCGTACATTTCAAACAGTTGGTGGTAGCAGTATGTTGTTCTTACAATTTACTGTAAGTAAACTCACATATCTTATAAGTAAACACGGTGGTGTACGCAGCTTCACCTATGCATATGTATACTGGATATGTGATTCCCGCACCCAAAAAAAAAATTTAAGTGAGATCATACCAGTCCGTTTGGTTGAGTTGTTAAAGAAACTGAGAGGTGTAACAAACAGGCTATCGCTCAATGCACTGAGGTTGAACAGAATGCAACTGCGGAGGATAATCGGATTTATTACCGAGTATTATCCCCTGCGGAAGCATCTGCACACAATGGGACTACATAACGGGTCCATTATGTGCAGATTGTGTGACGAGGTGGAAGAAACATCCAGCCACATTATCTTTGACTGCGAACTTCTGTGTAACTGCAGATACAGGATATTCGGTGCATCTCACCCCGCATATTTGAACCTTCAGTAAGACCTGATAAGCAAGCCCCTGGCTATTGCCAACATATGGGAGAAGCAAGTCTCGCCGGACTGAAGTAGAAGGGGCAGCACAATGGACCATCAGGTCGAAGTGAAATACTTTTTAGACCCCAACACAAATCAATCAATCAATCAACTGAGAAGTTGCGGGATCGAAGGTTACCAACACGGGCAGTTTGTCAATTAAATTTATTTTAAAAGAACTTAATATAAAAACAATTTTGACAAAATGGAAACCCGACTTCAAAAATCAAATATTCTAAAACCAAAAATGCACTAAAAAGTAAAAAAATAATTGCATATTCTTGTGTCAAATTTAGTTCACCTAAGCAAAAATTTTTAAATACATATGTACAATTATTGTTATTTTTGGAGTCGGTGTCAGCATGGAGAAATTGAAAAAATATTGTCGTTTTTATTTCGAAAAAATGTTGTATTAATTTAAATTTTAATGTTTCACATAAAATTTATCCTTCACATAAAATTTGGACACCGCCCCCAAAAATTGTACATAATATTTAAAAACTTTTGCTTAGGTGAACTGAATTTGACACAAGAATTTGCAATTAGTTTTTTACATTTTAGTGCATTTTTGGTTTTAGAATATTTTATTTTTGAAGTCGGGTTTCCATTTGGTCAAAATTTTTTTATTTCTCGCTTTTTAGTGACTTTGAAGTTCTATAACTGATTTTTTTATTTGTCTGAATATCGGTAGACCAACTAAACGACGTACTAACCTTTAATGCATTTTTTTATAACACATTTTTGAAGTCGGTTTTTAAAAAAGTTTCTTATTTTTCCATGAATAGTATACTCCCTTTCAAACAAACAAAAAATGTTCGCAGAAATCGGTGATCACATATAAAATGAGGATTTTCCTCGATTTCTTGGGGAATGACGGAGTTCTGAGGTGACACACATTTAAAAAAAAAAGCATTATACAGACGAATTGAGAACCATCGTCCTTTTTGAAGTCGGGTTAAAAATAAAAATTAATGGGGCGGTTAATTGACTAAACTGCCAATTATAATTCATATTAAAGACAGTTGCAGTCGCACAACCAACTAATTCCTAGTCTACATACAAATTACTTGTCATTTAAGGGTCGGTATAAAAGACACAAAAAGGCCTATTACACTACAACTAATACTAAGTGAAATCATATATTTAATTTAATAGCTATTCCCCGTGGTTTGTTCGAGTGAATTTTCGTTTAAAAACAACAACTGAATAGAACTATTAGACTTTCTTTGTAATTAAATGTTTGAAATTTTCGTAAAAAATATATTTATTTATGACTGTAATTTCAGCAAATCCTGATTTTGTTTTCACATTACTCCAATATTTTCAGGCTTTAAATTTTTGATATATTCTCTGATCTTTTAAAAATCAAGGTTCTCATGTGACTGTATTAATCCACTATAGCATTTTTATCAAATGATTTACCTAATGATAAATTACTTCATTTCTTTATGTTATTAGTTGGGTGGTTAATAGTACTCATTAACATACTTTATTTGTGTATCGTTATATAAGAATTATTATTATAATAATTAAACTAAAACTAACCTATTTATAAAGAGTAATGATTTACACATAAAAATGGTATTAAAATAAATATTATACGTGTTTGTCACTTTCAAAGGTATATGCAATAATGATACAATATTAGCAAAGCAACATGTTACTTGCATAACTGCCTAGGCTGTCTGTTTCATTTGTATAGTATGGTATAAGTGTATCTTATTTTAAATTATCTCTTAATCAAGCAAAACTTAAAAAGTGTATATTACTACGTAGCTCCCTTAAGCATTAACCTTAAGGACGTTCAGTTGCTACGCTGAAGTCAAATGAGTACTATCTTTAATAAAATTTATTTAGGATTTTAAAAAAGTTGTAAAGTATGTCAATAATCTTACAACGATTTATAACCTTTTTTTATTTGTCCTAAATATTTTAAAAGTATTTATTGGAAAATACCAGAAAATTGTAAATTAGAAATTAATTTGACTTAAGTGACAGATCTGACAGTAAACTATGTTTATATTTGTGTGTATGTGTATATTATTTTTATGTGTGTGGTCGCCAGTTTTCAAAATATGGTGGCAAAAACAAACCTAACAAAAAAGTTTTAATTTTATTAAATAATTCATTCAAATGTTCGTCAACACCATTTTTTTAATGCAATTATATAAACTGCATACATCAAAGAATATTTATAAACATTATTCATGATGGTGTCTACTTTAATATTATAGTTATTCTAATTTTAAGTACAAAAAAATTCTGTTCTCCATAAGACGCTGTGTTCAAAGTTTGATTTTTAATCGATAATTACTCTTTGAAATGATCGTCAACAGGTGTTAAATTTTTGAGGGAGGATAACTACTGAATTGAGCTACTCAATTCACTAAAAAATTATTTTTATCTACTATCAAGCTTCATGGATGAACGTCCTTAAGCATTTTTAAGAGAAATATCTACTTATGAAACTCTTATCTGGGTTTGGTTCAGTCGTGTTTACAAGATGCATAAATATCTAGACCGATCAATTGAAAGAAATTGATCTATCATAGGACTTCCAAATAATTATTTGCCATATTTTTTGCTCAAGCTTCAATGTATAGATTTTGATCCCGCCACAGTTTTAGTATATTTATACATTCAACATTCAACACACAAACATGGACAACTTCATGTTTTAACCTTAGTAGTTTCATTTTAAATAATCACAATATAAATGTATAGTTATTACATTAGTAGCAGCAAGATTATATTAGTATTAGGTTAGTAGCAACTATGAATGGGTAATTAAGATTTCGATTTTCTTTGATACGCAGTACTAATGCCTTAAAATCATTAATATTTAACCATGAACCCAGGATTTAATACAATTTTTAAACTGCTGATTATAAACGTATGAATGAATAGAAACTATTTACATGATTTATTATACTCAAAATTAGGAAAATTTTACGCTATTTTTCACCCTCATATGATTGAAAGTCTAAGAACTCTTTTTTTTTTGTGGATACTAACATCAAGTTTACCCACAAACGACATTTAATGGTCCAAAGTTCATGGGATTGAAACGGGAATTTGATGTATCACCTATCAGCAAGTCCTTTTATATATATATATATATATGTTAAACGTATACATATAGATTGCGTGATAACACTTATAAAATATTATTCAATGGTGGAAACTATATGTTGTAATTTTTAAAATTTATACACATTTAAAGTAATATCGTATTTTTGCAGAGAAAAAGTAATCGTAAAAATAGTTTATGAAAAAAAATAAGGTTAATTTTGAATAATACCTAGACAAAAAGTCGGGTGTTATTAGTGATTGGTTTTGTTATGTGTTTCTACGCTCGCAAACAAATTAAGCGATTCGAATAATATTTTTCATAAAATTCATAACTATTTAAGTTTTTTGAGAATTTTTGGTAAAACTAATGTATTGCACGAAAAGTATCCAAAAGATATTATTTTACGAGGAATATTTTCATTAAATTAATTTTTTTCTATCTCTAACGATTTTCAGAATAAATGTTTGGAGTGGAAAAAGTGGTTAAATTATTGTAACTAAACATGTCTTTGAACACTATCCTTTATAAGAGATTTCACATAAACTAAATATTTTTCGAATCGTTTAATTTGTTTGGGAGCGTAGAAACACATAGCCTCATTAATTCGCAAACACAATGCATGCATCGAAAATAAATTTTTTACATGGTTGTCATTCCCAACTGGAAAGTATGAAGCAGCACCGGCCGTCAATTCTCTAGTGGCTCCTGCAGGACCCGGATCTGGGCAAAATTCCAAGGCAAACACAGGCTCAGCTCTTCATAAAAACTTGTCAAGGAGGGATAAGATGAGCCTGCCAGTTAGCGGTCCAGACATTAAGACTATTATTGAACTTCTATCTGGGCACTACCTACTCAAGTATCATATCAAAAATTCCAGTCCAAGTTTGTCAATTATTAGGAAAAGGAGCGGTTAATTGACTTAACTATCGGCGTATGGAATAGACCGAAGTAACTGGCTATGCTTGAGAATGTTTTCTGCAGTTTCCTTCACGAACTCCAGATAAATATCCGCATAGTTCCTATCATAGTCGGCTGCAGCCGCATATCCTACCGATTCCTAGTATACACACAAAAATTCCTTCCACTCCACTCACTTCCTCACATCCTTAGGCATCACAATAGACCTTATGGTCGAGGTGTAGCCCGTCCAGGGCAGCATCTACAATCTATCTATCTATCTATCATATCAAAAAGATCAGCTAGGCCGTGAATGATAGTTGTTGCTTCTGTGATAAGTTGATGGAAGCAAAACGGCCATCTAGATAGAGTTTTCCCCTTACCAAGTGAAGTGAAAAACTTAATCTAGGTAAAATCCTAGGTTCCATCAAGGATCTGGACCTGGCCTGGGGATCTGGCCAAAGAATGAGGATATAAAAATATGTCAAATACATGTGGTAATGGCAGACGAATGTTGTCACAAAAGTGAAAAGTTTATTTAAAATTATCAAATGAATTTTATTAATTATTAAAATTACTAAGAGAAATGTTCTCTTGGTTTATATTTTTATGAACATTAGATTACAATCGTAACAAATAAGTAACTTTTTTTTATATCATGCATTTATCATTTTTTATTAAAAACATTATGTTTTATTGCTGCAGGAGTTTTTCATTTATTGTGTTAAAAGAAGAAAATATTTTTAGAATTATATATAATTTTTTTATAATACAATAGATGTAGTTTTTAACATTTTAATTAATAATTATTAAAAATGTTTTTTTTTTCTAATATAAAATATAAAATGAACTATTATAAAAATTGAATGAAAATAATTAATAAATTTAAATTTAAAATGTGTAAAAATTCATGCAACCACCTAAGATTCGAATATATTCATTTGTAGTAAATGCATTACATTTTTCACATATATTTTTACAAAAACATATTGGTATGCGCATCCGCAGTCGAGGAACTGCCGAATTCGCTAACTTCTAAGTGTATCCAATAAAAACAAACAACAAGTCTGCCGTGCTCAGGTAAAAGCTTTTTAAAAGAGTTTTATTAATTTTGATGCTACTAAATTTTTTCGATGATTATATACATATCATATACTAGCACTGCCCGTCGAAGCTTTGCCCACGAAAATTGAAATTTTACAGGCCTTATATTACTTAGTATTTAAGTAAATATACTGAATGTTTATGCTAAATTTGAAGTAGCTTGGACCAAGGACTCACGTTGTCTCATACAAACTTTTCACCCGTTTTTCACCCCCTTAGAGGTGGAATTTCGGAAAATCCTTATCGGGTGCCTACGTCATACAAAGAACACACCGTCCAAGTTTCAGGTCTCTACGATAAGCGGTTTAGGCTGTGCGTTGATCTGTCAGTCATTCATTCAGGACAAAGCATTTTATATGATTATATACATATCAATCACTAGCACTGCCCGTCGCAGCTTCGCCCACGAAAATTGAAATTTTACAGAACTTATATTACTTATCATTAAGAATATTCATTCATATAATGAATCATTAAGAATGTAATTTCAACCACATAAGTGTGTCAAATGTTTCAAATTGGTGATATTTCCTAGATATAAAAGAAGTAAATTAATTTTTTAAATTAAAAAAAGCAGTAGTTTTCAAACTATACTGCTTTCATCTACTGACAAATATAAGTAATGCTTTTTTACTCTTTATTACCTGTTATGATTATAGTTTGACCAAATATTAAAGTTTGTGCAAATTAGAGGTAAGTGTATGTTTGAAACAAAAATTTAATTGCTTATTTTAACAATTAATATTAATTTTATGATCATAACATAGTTTGTACACCTTGTAAACTTTATAGACAAATGTCTTGAACATTTAATTAAATATTGATAAGAAAAAATTAACTGGTCAACCAGGTATCGAACTTCTATGTCTAGTCCAGCGTGCTTACCGCTACACCAAAGACGACTCAGACGTAAAAGCCAACTTTTTCATATCATCGACGGTACTACTTTTGTTGTCAAATATCAACTCAATAATAATTAATATATTTATTATTTGTGTATACCTAAGCGTCACAATAATTAATTGGTAATTGGTGTGTTATTGTTTACTTACAAAATAATGTTTCTGTTAATGATATTTCTTCGGAATATTTGTGTTGACTTACCTGAAACAGAAAACATAAGTCGAATATTATAGAAATATATATCTAGAGCACGGTAGTGCGCAAGGCCGAGTTTAAGGGACACTATTACTACACCCTAATTTAGGCTCATTTTTTAGGTGCTGTATCTTTTGAACGAAAAGAGCTACAGTGTTGATATTTCGAATATCGATACTTCGGTACGGAATTATAAGAAACAGTTTTTTAAATCATCGTTAACGAATTAACCGTTAAAAAGTTATATCCAGCAAAATTCGCGGGATATAAATATATCTCTATTCATACATATTTACGTTTATTGTTCCATTAAACACCCAAGGTTACAATACAAGAAACAGGAAATTCTATAGGCGTAGTATTTATCCTATCATCTTGTCAGGAGTGTATAGTAATAATAATATCCAAATAATTACCAAAACGTCATATAACAAAAACAGAATAAAAACTAATATGATTACATTAGAAAATATATACTAAATGAAAGAAGAAGTATTTTATCTAATAACACGTAACTTCGTATTAACAAACAAACATTTATTCACTTAAACGACTACATGTTTAATATATAGTTAAATGGTTTTACTTGATGGCATTTATAAATGTTTTTAGCTAGCAAGGTTGCTCAGAGATGACAAAAATTTAGTATAGGCGGGTGAGTTTTATAAATATAGAGGGGTTATTAAATATTCACTATTTATAGTCCTAAATTTACAAGACATTCCTTGGTATTTCTAATAAAACACGACCATATTTTTACCTAGAAGAAGAAAGTCTTTCGTCGTTTTATTCAACGTTGTAACAATATTGCCATATATATATATATATATATATATATATATATATATATATATATATATATATATATATATATATATATATATATATATATGGCAATATTGTTACATACATACGCTTGTAAATGTGGAAACGTTGGAATTCCAATGTAAAAGAAGAAAATTGCTAGATATATTTATATGTTGTTTGCAATGCTTAGCTTCAATATATGAAATTCTACAGTACTGTTTAAAATGACTCTTATCCTACTAAATAAAGATAGAAATTTGTGCATAAGTCTCGTGGCAATGCACTATGGGTGCACTATAGGCACTATAGGTGGCCAACTTTTGTGCGCAGGCTTACTATTTATTAGAAGATACATATGAAAAAGTTGGTATAAGATGCATAGTATGGCTGACAATTTGATTTTAAGATTTCAAATTCGTGATTTTTTTTTGGTCAGGAAAATTTATCATAGCAGAATGATATAAGATTTGTAGACTTATTTTTGTGCTTATCTGTTAATAGCTCGCGGGACTACACCTTCTACTGAAACACCCTATAAATCCACCTAATGTGTATTATGTATTATTAACCCGACTTCAAAAAAGGAGGATGGTTCTCAATTCGTCTGTATTTTTTTTTTTTTTTTTTTTTTTTTTTTTTTTTTTTTTTTTTTTTTTTTTTTTTTTTTTTTTATGTGTGTCACCTCAGAACTCCAACATTTATGAACCGATTTTGAATTTTTTTTTTTTGTTATAAAGGGTTTGGTTTCCCATTGGTCCCATTGGCACCAAATCGCATTCTGATGAGGGGATCCCCGGAAAATCGAGGAAAATCCTCATTTTATATGTGATAACCGATTTTTGCGAATTTTTTTTTTTTTTTTGAAAGGGTATACTCATTCATAATGGGAAAATAAGAAAATTTTTTTAAAAACCGACTTCAAAAAATTTTTTTACAAAAAAAAAACCGACCCCAAAAAAAAAAATTTTTACAAAAAAAAAACAAAATGCATGTAAATAAAATTGAAAATCTGTTATAAAAAAATGCTCTTAAAATTAAAAAAAAAAAAAAAAACGGGTAAAAAAAATTTACAAAAAAAAAACCGACCCCAAAAAAAAAAATTTTTACAAAAAAAAAACAAAATGCATGTAAATAAAATTGAAAATCTGTTATAAAAAAATGCTCTTAAAATTAAAAAAAAAAAAAAACCGGGTAAAAAAAAAAATGTGTTATAAAAAAGTTCACTAAAAATTAGTCGTTTAAGTAGGTCTACCCATATTTAGATAAATAAAACTAGTTATAGAACTTTAGAGTCACTAAAAAGCGAGAAATAAACTATATTTTGACAAAATGGAAACCCGACTTCAAAAATAAAATATTCTATAACAAAAAATGCACTAAAAAGTAAAAAAATAATTGCATATTCTTGTGCCAATTTTAGTTCACCTAAGCAAAAATTTTTAAATATATATGTACAATTATTGTTATTTTTGGAGGCGGTGTCCAAAAATTATGTGAATTTCTCTATGCTGACACCGCCTCCAAAAATAACAATAATTGTACATATATATTTAAAAATTTTTGCTTAGGTGAACTAAAATTGGCACAAGAATATGCAATTATTTTTTTACTTTTTAGTGCATTTTTTGTTATAGAATATTTTATTTTTGAAGTCGGGTTTCCATTTTGTCAAAATATAGTTTATGTTAAATGTGTATTATGAGAGAGCTTACTAGTTACAAAATTATTTTAAATAATTTCGTATAAAGTTTAAATTGAATAAAATTATCTACCAATTTTTGAACAGCAGTGTAAATGCAGGTTATTTGACTCGGTGTAGCCCTCAACGATTACTTACTAACATGTTTGTCTTGATGGCGGCTATGTTTACTTTCTATATATGATAATAGTTTGTTTGAGATATATTCAGCAGAAGGTAGATGAGAGAGATGCACTACCTTTAGGACTTCTTCGTATAACAATGTATTTTATATGAAACCGCGTACACTCATTCATCACTCTCCAAGTCCTGCTAGAAGCATCTTTACCAACTGCTATTGTAAGCAATACACATATATTGGTTGTACTAGAAAATTGATTTATTATATTCCAGATCTTGTCATACAAAACAACTTTCTCATTCAAAAACGTTATTTTATTGGTTTAGTAACGCTAACAAGCTATAAATTTTGAAAGTAAAAAGCCTTCAAAAAATGTATACCGCTATGAACGGCCTAAACATTCAAATTTCTAAAATATAAGCATAAACACATTTGGATCTAAGGATTATGGCGACTTTCTATTTCTAGAAAAAACTAGCAGTAAATTGTGTCAAGCTATCTGATCTGTAACGAAAGCGGATAATAAAAGTAGAACTTTGTTGGTATACTAACAAGGATTGTACGATTCGAGTATTCATAAGCCACATTCCTTAAACAAATATCTAAATTAGTTTATCGAATTAAGAGTACCTATAACAAAATTAAGGGATTAATTCTTCATTCCTTTGAGTCGCTTATATTATATAGTTCTTCCAGTAATGTAAATCGTCCGAAATGTCTGTAGGAGCTGTTGTTGTGTAATGTACTTTTTATTGAACCTTGAACCATAGAGCCGTTATATTCCAAAGAAAAATTCTCGGAATAAAAAATCTAGTAGCGCCTATTTACATCAAGATATCAATGGAGATGCTTGACTACTCACTACTCGCCAGTATACTAACAAGAACATTAATGGCGTTCTTTTATAATAAATTTTGCAATCGACTTGTGCCAAATCGATTTGATTTTCGAAAAACATCTCGAATAAAAGTTGTTGGTTATAAAAATTCTAACAACTTTTGTCCTAAATATTGTTTAACATAATGGATTTAGCATCGATAGCAACATTTAAAAAAAAAAACTCCACTTAAATGGTTATGTGTACCTTAGCTCACGTTGCTCCTATGCTACGGATTTAACTGTAAGTAAGTGTTGCTATTTGATTGAAACCACATTGCTGTACAATTTATGTGATAAACATTATTCTTTGTTGACTATTTGGAGGCATCCGATATATAAATTTTTATAATATGAAATACGCGCGCGGTAAATGATGGTATACAAATATTTGGATTTTTTTATTAGTCTATATAAACATATTGTATCTCACAACTAAACTCTTATATTTACAAATGTTTTTGATATGCAGAATACGTTTTAGAACAATCAGCCAAGTTAAAAAAGGAATTTTATAATTGGATAACATTTAACATTTAATGTATATATGGAATGAGAAATGCTGCTTGCCTTTGTAATAATTAAGGTTTTTGCTATATATAACTTTTTTTTTTCGTTAAAAAAACAGCAGAGGAAATTTTTTCACATAATCTTTTTAAATTTATTTAATAAAAGTAGTTTTTCTGGATAAATGGTCACTGTTTAAACATATATTAAGAGTAGACGTTGCAGAATGTTCTTTTTCCTGATATAAAGTAAATATAGTACCTTTAATCTTCGTATAATTCAATTTTATTTAAAATTGTTTTTGCGTTAAATAGAAATAACAATTGTTTTCTACGTATGTGCTAAATATTTAATCCAGATATTTTCTCAGAAGAAAGACTTTTAACGAATATCCGCGGTCATAATATCAATTATCATAAGTATTTGAACATTAAAATTGCAGTATTGTAACATATATATCAATTATTAAATCTCCACTACTGAGAATTGTCCATTAAACGAATATTAATAAATATTTCAAATTTCGTGTATCCTATGCCCCCCCCCCCCGCCTTTTTAACCACACATTCCTTGACCAATAACCAACCAGGCCTTTAAAATATCAAAATTAAGTTACATTCCAAATTTAATATATTTAGATGATGATCATTTTCGGCAATAATGGCCATTATCTTCTTGAGTTCAAAATCTGTAGCTGAATTTTCTTAAAAAAGATAATTCCTTAAAAAGAATACTCAGTTTACATTAAAGTTGATTTTTATTCCAAAGTTTGTTTTGTTTTTTATTTTTAAACCATGCAGCAAAAAAAAATTATATTAAATTTTTTGTTTTTTAAATGAAGTTTTGATTAAAAAAAAAAGAACGTAATATATTCAGGTCCGTGTATTTTTCAAAGTTCTCATGAACTCTTTTTTTTTTATGAATGCACATAGAAATTAACAGAATAAATCTAATTAAATATGTAATTTTTATTGGAGTTATTAATGATATCTATTTAATTTTAAAAAACCTTGTGTTCTCATATCATGAATATAAAAAAGATACTATAATAACAATTGTTATTTTTATTATTATTATTAATTTTATTTGTTTTTGATATCTCTACAATACTGATATATTTATCTACGATGTTGTTTCTCGGTTCTGAAGCTTATTCTTTTATTTTCCGCTACATTTCATTGTATTATATGTATATTATTAATAATACTACTCGTATGTATATGCATAAATACAACAAGGCTATACTGCTGTGTTTATATACATATTTTATATTATCTTATTTTGAAATCTACATCAAAACGAATCATGTATCTTTCACCATAAGGGCATAAGACAAAATTGTAGGACATAAAACACACTGCAAATTATTACACAAGGATTATTATTCTTATAACCCCGCATCTGTATGCATACTTCTACCCTTTTAGGCTTTTAAGAAATATTTTACATCCATATGCCTATGGATGCATCTGATTTAACAATTTATCAAATTTTAATATTTATAATTTGAAGATACCTGTAGATGTTGAAAGCATAAAAGGCACGCTTCCATTTTGCAATAACTACAAAATGCTTTATAAATGATATAACTACAACTTATCTCGTGTCGGAATATACCAAGATACCCTAGTATATTCAACCTTAAACTTCGGTTAATAAAAATTAAATAAAGTTAAAATTAAATAAAAACTTTTTTGTATGGACGCCTGGGCACGTGGGTATACATGGGAATGAGGTGGCTGATGAAGCTGCCTGGATCTAATTCCCATAGGCCCAGAGGACCTGAAAGTGTGCATACGTTTCAAAATTCATGAAAAATGGCAGCGTGAGTGGAACAACCTCACGGAAAAGCTCAAACAGGTCAAGCCAAGCATCAATAAGATGCCGGCACCTGTAAATCTGAGCCGTAGAGAGAGTGTGGCCCTTACGCGACTGTGAATAGGCCACACTCAAATCTCGCATGCATATCTTCTCTGCGGTGAGGATCAGCCAAGGTGCACTGTTTGCAGGACAGTGCAAACCGTGAGGCATATTGTTGAGGAGTGTGTAGTCTTTGAACCTTTACGGCAAAGACTACGGCTTCGAAAAAATGTAGCACGTGCATTATCATATAATGCGAGCTCCGTGAAGAGGATGATTACATTTTTAAATGAATCTCACCTTCTACGGAGACTCTAGGGGAAACATCTCTTGTTTTTAAAAAGTCGTCTCTATTATTTGGTTTTATTTACAGCCTTGTAGATTTTATTTTACTTTTAAATGTTTTGTGATTTTAAACTATTTATTGATTTTATCTGTGATATTGTGGGCCCTTTACACCCACAATAACACATTTTATTACACTTAGTTTTTAGGTTTTATTGTTTTCATTGTAATAGTGTGGGCTCTTTACACCCACACTATTACACGTTGTTATATTTTTTAGTTTTTCATAGTTTTTATTGTTATCTAGTTATTAAGTTTTAAATTTTTTTAATATTGTTATATAGTTTTTTAAGTATTTTTATTTGTTGCAGTGAAGGCCTTTTACACCTTCACTGCAACGTTGTTATTTGTTGTTGTTGTTTTTGTTGTTTATATTTTGTTGTTATTTTTTTATATATTTTATTTTTGGTTATTTTTTTCCTACCTAGTCAATTCATTTGACTAGGTAGTGTTGTGATATTTTGTTATTTGTTAAGTTTTGTTTTTGTTATTTTTTAACCTGCGGGGGCTAATGAGCTGGTTCTCGAAGCCCCAAGAAGGGGGGTGGGTTTTAGTGGGTAGTCTGGCTGTTTGCCAGGAGTCCCCTCAGTGCGTCAATGCTTTTCCCACCTCCCTGCCGCAAAAAAAAATAAAAAAATAAAAAATAAAAAATAAAAACAATTTGAGAAATTAAAGTTCACAAATCGTAGAGCATTGAAATAATAAACAATATGTTTTTGGAATAATTATTATTTTTTATTATACCAATTCGAATTCAATATTCATAGTTAAGACAGGACAAAGTCTGTCGGGTAAGCTAGTATATATACAGGGTGTCCCAGAAGTAGTCGAGTTCCATAAAAGGGTAGGTAGAGGGTACGATTTTGGAACAAAATATCCGTAGACATTTTTTTATTAGACGCACCGCAAATTAATTATTAATTAATTAAGGAAACTAGGTTGAAACCAGAGTTGCAAAAAAGCTTTTTTTTGATAATTCATTTTTAATTTAACTACCAATTTTTGGAAGAATGTATTGCTTAAATTTTTCAAATTATTAATTCCTTGAAAAGTACATTAATTTTTTTTTTTTTGAAAAATGTAAAAAATAAATTGTTTTAATAATAAATTTAAAAAAAAATGCGCAAATTAAGTTCGTTAAATTATAAAGTTTTCTGCATTAATTAAATTATTTTATTGATTAATTTTTTTAATAATGCAATAATTAAATTTTTCAATAAAATAATTTTATTAATGCACTTTTGAGAAAACTTTATAATTTAACGAATTTAATTTGTGCATTTGTTTTTTATGAGTCAATACACACTCTTAAATGACCACCATACGCATATGAGATGACTCTCTTTACATGTCTTCTGACTGACTCCGCATAGTAACCAGACGGCCTGCCAATAATAAATAATATTTAACATTGATTCTCTATTGGAAAAGTATTCCAACACACATAGTATATACGCATATATATCTCACTAAAAAAAGTTCCTTAGACATTTTTTAAATGAGATATTATTTTATTAATGATAACAATGATTGGATAAAAATATTCAGCGTACGACGTCTACTTTCATATTCTTCTGCATTCCTTGGGATGCTCTAGCTACTTCTCTGAGATTTGACATAAGGGCTAAAACATGTCATTATATTTCATTGATACATCTGGGAGTCTAAAAAGTACTGCACTTTGACCTTATATTTCCATATATTGGCATTAGCCAGGAGCTTGCATATCAGGACTTCAGAAGGTTCATATATTTGGGGTGAGATGCACCGAATATTCTGTATCTGCTGTAACCTAGAGGTTCGCAGTCAAAGATAATGTGGCTGGATGGATCTTCCTCCTCGCAATGGACCCGTTATGGTGTCCCATTGTGTGCAGATGCTTCCGCAGAGGATAATGTCCGGTGATTAATGAATCTGGTAACCTTCCGCAGCATATATATATATATATATATATATATATATATATATATATATATATATGTATACAGTACATTTCAGCCGACTGTAATTTCGAAGAAATATATAATAACAAGTTTTCTTTTGACAGACAACGTGTTATTTTCCAACTGAGAGCAGCTTCTGTAAATGAAATAACAATCTACAGCAAAAATTTCAAAATTACTTTAGATCCTATTCCTCTCTGTCCAATATGTAACACTGGCAGTCCAGACGGTATGTTCCACATTCCCTTTGAATGTCCACATTACAAGGGTGTAAGAAATCACCATCTCGCAAATACATTGCTAAGCTCGACTATATTGACATTTACCGTGCAAATAGACGGCATTTATTATTTTATTTGAGAAGTGTCAAAAATTTACTTTAAACGAATAAACATTTATTTTAAACGAATAAGTAAAATGTAAACTGAATGTACAAGAATCTTTGTAAAATCTTTTTTTATTCTAACAAATATTATTATTATTATATATATATTACTACTAATATACATATATTAGTTGTTGCAATTACAATAAACTATCTATCGTATTAAAATAATTCGTGATATACCCCATCTAAATTCAATATAAATTTAGTCGATTAAACGGGTTGATTTTTTGTCTTATTGTACAACTATACCGAAGTGTAAATCTATTTAACCCCAGTAAAATATACTATGTATATTTACAGGCTTGTATTAAAAAATTCGTCATTCTAACGATAAATAGATTATGCAAATTTTCTTATTCATTAGTTATCATGGTGACTTGATTTTCTAAAAATTTTCAATTCAATAGATCTTTTCATTTAAAATATGTTTTTCAGGCAGAATGTCAAAATAATTCACGTGAAGAAATGAATAAGCAATACTTCACATCTTTGTTCATCTTATTGCAGGCAACCCGGAAATCGAATGCGCATTAAACTCAATAAAAAGGTCTATTGTTTTTAATAAATTACAAAAGAAGTGAAACTCACAACTAAATTAGTTAATTACTTGAATACAAAAGTTGTTAATTTTTCAATAAGGGCCATTTTTTGTATAACTTGTCCTTACTAGCTGTAGAACACACACAAATTTTCAACTTGTTATCTCTTTTCGTTTTTCAGTTATCGTGTCAACGAGGGAGCAGACGGACTGATATGCGAAAATAGACTAATTAGGTCAGTTTGTGAACACTTAAACCAGATTTTTTTCTGCGATTAATATTTACAGTACTTACAAAGTCTGGAATAAACTTAATATACCGTGATATATTATATATACCGGGTATAAAAACTGGATAAAAATATTCGGATTACAAGGATTTTATTGATGACAAAAGTAGAAACATAAACGAATCGTAATCCACACAATTATACATGATGAAACGAAACTCTTTGTCTATCTCCCATATTTTCAGCATTAATATTGGCAGCAATAACATATATAACGCATGCGCATGCTCAATACACATGCTTGTTTTCGAGAAAAATTGTATGTAGTTTAACTGAAGA
Source organism: Nineta flava (assembly GCA_963920215.1). Taxonomy (NCBI): domain Eukaryota; kingdom Metazoa; phylum Arthropoda; class Insecta; order Neuroptera; family Chrysopidae; genus Nineta; species Nineta flava. Next base: position 37,328,522 of record OY986040.1, on the reverse strand, counting down.
AGTCAGTTTTATTAACATTAACTTTTCGCTGATTTGTAGAAACGCTTTAATTAACTCATGGTACGCCGAAATGTTATATTATTCCACTACCACGGTGTAAAAATATTGTGTCACACCAATATTGAAAATGAAACTATTAGTTATAATTGGTAGCAATATTATCTATATATCTATATCTATATATCTATATATATACAGGATGAATTGAACCTACCGCATATTAGCAAACGCCTCCACTTCCTTCCACGAGCCTCTCATTCTTCAACAACATCCAATGAAAATCGATAAACTGAAACGATACGAAGACCACTCGTGATTGGCTCAAAGACAGTGTAAACACCAAAGCACTCAAAACAATGTGCGCATAAATAATCAAATCCGTGAACCACGGTAGCGATGGACAACAAATACACAGTGTGTACTAGGGAGACATGTATTCAGCCACAAAAATTCATTATAATTCTTGCATTAATAAATTGATATTTATGTAAAATTATAATTTTAGAGGTTAGTTATCCCCACATAGATTTTTGTTTTTGTTATATTTGATTTTTAATTATTTTTAATTAATTGTTCGTCGTTTGTTCTTTATTTTTCGACCTTAAAAATAGTTTGTGCGTTTTTTATGTATTTAGAAGTAATTAAACAAATTATCGTCCTCAGGTTAGCCCCCTATTAAAGATGTTTACTTTTTACCCCTAAAATCGATGAATTTTAATCAATTTACATCTGTTCGATCCTTATTGATAATTGTTCGATCATAAATACAGTTTATTTGTTAATTACTTAATAGTTTTAATTAATAAAAATGCCTTAAGTTGCCTTATGAGAACATAATTTATTTTCAGTTCCATCTTCATTTTCAAACAAAGAATAGGTGTTATTAATTAATTATACTGTCTCACATCGATTAGAAGGGTAAAAACTAAACATCTTTAATAGGGGGGCTAACCTGAGGACGATAATTTTTTTAATTACTTATAAATAAATAAAAAACGAACAAACTATTTTTAAGGTCGAACAATAAAGAACAAACAACTAACTATTAATTAAAAACAATAAAAAGTCAAATATAACAACAACAAAAATCTATGTGGGGCTAAATTAACTAAGCTATAAAATTATAGTTTAACATAAATATCATTTTATTAATGCGAGAATTTGAGCCTATCACGAGTGCTCTTCGTTTTGTTTCAATTTATCGATTCTACTGGATGTTGTTGAATGGAAAGAAGTGGAGGCGTGTGCTAATAAGCGGCATGTTCAATTCACCCTGTATATATATACATATATATATATATATATATATATATATATATATATATACATATATATATATATATATATATATGTATGTATATATATATATATAAATATATATATATATATATATATATATATATATATGAAATTGAATCTGAAATTTAGTTTCATTGCCCTCATCATCTATGTTTAATATGTTACGTTGGTAGTCAGTCGTCTCTCAGTCAGATCTCTCTCACTGTTTTTGTACCTTTTTCATACACTAGATCCCCAGCACGTTTCTGTTTCCCGTATTGGATCATCGCGTTGCACAATACAAACATACATACATATATATCTAAATAATTTCTCAAAAATAAAAACATAGAAGAAATAGTACGTACGCGTAGTAGTATACGTAATGACGGTGATGCTATATTTCTAAATCTGTGTTCTTTCTTCGATATAAATTTCACCGACATAAATACAGTTTTTTTTCTTACATACGACGATCATATAGAAATCAATTTGTGTAAAACGAGGCGTCAATAAAATACACACACGTTTCTATAATTTATAAGTATTATTTTCCCTTTTTTGTCTAGAAAAAGAAAGTAAATATATCGACGTTGAGGCGAAGTGGAGTAATCAAGTCATAATTATTTTCAACAAGTAAATTTTGTATTAAGTATTTATTTGTTTCTTGTTTGGTAATAAAAGTTTGTTGTTTTGAATAGATGAGATTTAATAATCTTGAAACTTAAGCGAAAACATATTGAAATGATAAAACTTATACCAAAATACTCCAAGAAAATTGTATGTTAGAAAATTAATAAAAAAATTTAGTTGTAATAAAATTTCGTCACGTAGGAGCTGCGTTAACTTAGCGAATTTCCTTAGAATTTCTCTTTTGGAAATACAACATTTCTCTTTTGGAAAAAGATATCTTAATTAACATTTTGACTAAAATGTTAAATACTTATACGACCAACGGGAAACAGTGGGGAAAGGGGGTGCTTAGGAACAGAAGAAAACAAAAACATTTTTTAGATCTTTTAAATATTGATACCGTATTTAAAAAAATCTTAAACTGATTAAAGTCATTCTTTCCAGAAAATTCATTTAAGATTATAAAAACATCAAGTAACAATGGTGACATATGGTTGTACTATTCATTACTATGGGTATTGTATTTAAATTGAAAATATTTTTGGAAATGTTAGATTTAATACAAATTTACTCAAACTTTTTCATTTTTAGCGAATTTCCTACCAAAATCAAAATTTCGCATCTGTAGAATTTATATATACAAATTATATATATATATATATATATATATATATATATATATATATATATATATATATAGGTTCGATTAATATGTGAAAAAATTTTTCCGAAATTCCTTTATCGGTACAAAACAAACAAACCCGCTAAAAATATCAAATATATGCAAGACTTTCAAGACCGTAGATAGCGAAATTTCGATTGAAATCATCATTATCTAAAACAAACCGGTGTTGTTAGTCGTCTGATAATGTGATTAATATCTTTATTCATCACTGTTGGTCGATTCAATTATCTTATTTTTTGTTTAAATTTAGTAAGCTTTTACTAATATTTTGTGTTTTCTTTTTTGTGTCGAGTTTCGGAATCTGAGATTCAACAGCGCTCCTTTGGAAGCTAAAGTGATCCAAGATACCGAGACTTGTTCATCCGATAATTTTAATAAAACCAATTAATCGTAGATATGAATATGAAATTGTATGCATTTAAATGCATAATACGTTCATTGATATGCTTAATTTACACATCAAATCTTTTTTAAATTATATAAAAAATTATACAAAATACACAAAAATCTCAAAACCTTCAGAAGGTATGGCCAACCTCCATCAACTTGATCCCTAGAAATATGGATCATAAGGAAAATTTAATTCCACCAACTATCAAAAACCTTAGAACATCGAATAGAAGGCCAACCTCCACCAACTAAACCCGTAGAACTATGGATTATATTAATATTATTCGTTCGAATAGCCAATGAGAAGGAAACATGAGTAAAAAAATAAAAATGAGTGAAAAAATAAAAATAAGTACAAAATAATATAGAAAACTAGTTTCATAAGAAAAAAAAAATTCGTTACGCAGGAGCTGCTTCAACTTAGCGAATTTCCTTAGAATACATAAATGACTCTCTAGCGGTCACAATTTTAGTCTGATCAAAATGAAATGTTGTATATGATTTTAGTATTTGCAAGTCCAATTTTATTAATAAATGACATACGTCTAGGAGTGGGGGGGGGGGGGGGCTTATAAAGAAAGAAGAAAACACAAAATATAAAATATCTCTCTTAATATTAGAACATTCGAAAAAAGCGTAAGGAATAAAGTTGTAGAAAATTATATTTGCTACAATTCATCCATCACCTTATCATTTTTGCTCAAACTCTAATGTGTACAGAGATATTAAGGAATTTAATTTTCAATCTTAAACCTTCAATATTTCTGAAAATATTAGTGTAACAGAAAAAATGATAAGACACAAAATTACAGTAAAACTTAATACCTACAACTTTACTTCTTATAAATTTTTAGATTTTTCAAATATTAAGGGAGATATGTCAAATTTTGTGTTTCCCCCTCCCGCTAAAGCCCCCCTTCCCCTTATCCGATAACGAACTTGACCTTTTGAATACCAAAAGCACCTCAAATACCAAATCTCATTCCGATAAAATGAAAACTGTGACCGCTAGAGTGATTACAGACACATATATGTATATATATATATGTATATATATATATATATATATATATGTCCATAGATATATATATATATATATAAATTTTACAGATGGTGATTTTTGACATCTACTAGGTAGGATCGATGGACATTTGAAGAAATTTTTGCGAAATTTTGACTTTGGTACGGGACCAATAGCTCTATTTCCTTTCAGGAAATTCGCTAATAATAAATTCTAGAACAAACTGTATACATCATTTAGTGGAAACTAAAATAATTCTGTGATGAGTGGGTGAATTAAGATCTACTATAACTGGCTGTTTTATTATTTTGTTTTTCAATGTAATTTTAGTCAATTCAAAAGCAGGTATACGATCTATATAAGAGTTACCGGTTTTATGTATGAAAATGCTGTCGTACGCATCGAAACTACAATGGCATTATACTGACTTAATTAACTCGTCAGGTATAATCTTGTGCTTCGTATTTAAGACGCTAGGATTGGATTACTTATAACATACAATTAAAACTTTTAATTAAGTTGGCGATAAATATTTCTAATGTAATATTTTCAATTTTAAAAACAAATTTTCGAAATAAAATAGAAATCAGAAGATACAAAAACCCCTTAATTCCAAAATGCTGCATAATCAAAGCAAATATTTGAAGCAACAATTTTTTTTATTGTTATTTTAATTTTTTATAGAAAGTTATATGAAAGTATAAGTATCGAGTTCGAGCAACAAGTATTATACCAAAATATATGTGTATAAGTATTGACAGCCTCGAGTTCTTGAGAAAAAAATATATGGGGCCACCTGGGGCAGAACGGGGTGTAAAGTTGAAAATATGGTTTGAAAATACAGAAGGGTTTATTAAGTGAACTGCAAATTTTTCTATGAACATATTATAATGTAATAATAACAATAATACAATACAATAATATTGTAAGAAACTAAAAGATCAATATGTTTTTTAAATAGAGAATTATTTCATTTTCTCCGATCGGCCTCGGGCATGGGGCAGAACGAGGTGGTAGGGAAAGGTTATTATTAACACATATAAAACTAGTGGAAATGCAGAAAATATGTTATGTTAAGTTGATGCACAAAATTCATACACTAGGGCAGTCTCTTCTCTTCGCTATCTATTTCCGTAGGTGAAAAATGAAATGATGAGACTGTTGTCAGTTGTCATCCAAGAGCACCCAGGGCTAATAAAACTTACCTCTTTACTTGAAGGCCTTGAATCCTGTATTTTGGTCGAGCCAAAGGCTTGAATGAGGTACCTAGCATTTGGCTCGACCAAAATACAGGATCTATAAGGCCATTGAACCACAATGTGAAAATGTATGTGGTTGCCGCCTCCTTATATTGTGGACAATTCTCGTTGTCCTCCAATCTAAAATGAGGAATATATAGTTTGAGCCGAATATTGAAAACCGCTTATGTCCTTCGGGTTCTTACCAATGAGACAGGTTAATCCTCATTTGTTTAGCTTGCAGTTATTTAAGGGTTATTACGAGCAGAAGAACCCTTTCTTCTGGTTATTCCTAGAAAGAAGACCTTTCTGTTAGTTATTCCTAGATATGGTTATGGTTCCCCGGCTATTTTTTTGCCTTCAACTCCGCAATAGCCCTGAATCTATTTGCTTCGGGTGAAGGTTGTTTATCTGAGCAGATAAAACCCCATCACTCAGTGTAACTATCCTCATATTTGCCACTGAAGGTATAACATCAACAGTAGGGTATCATCTGACTGTGAAGGTTCTAACGTGTCTGATTTTCACGACATAATTTTTATAAGATTTGTCATGTTTTCATCATGACAAATCGTATAATATAATCATAATAATATCTCATACACCTGGTAATTTTTTTCTAGTTACCCAATTCCGATTGAGAATGTGCATTGAATTTTAATAGATATAAAAGTTTATATATTTTATATACATATATATATATATATATATATATATATATATATATATATATATATATATATATATATATATATATATGTACATATACGTACTTATATCGTGATCCCCACGTAAGATATGACTTGTTATTACCTTGTGGAGTCATGTCGTTTTGATTTAATAAAATAAATAAAAAGCAGAATAATGTTTTTCGTCTTGTTTAACATCGAGTGAAAAAATTCAGAAAAAAAGAAATACCTTATACAAAAAAATAGCCAAAAATCAATTGAAAAGTCTCTTCAAACGGAATTAGTTTTTTATTAGATAGTTTATATGGAAATAAGAATTCAATGGGTTTCTCAGCATTTGCAAAAAAGAAAATTTTTTTCCTGTATGAATTGCTATTAGTTACTACTCGAGTCGTCCAAGTGGACGAGCGGTCTAAGGCGTTATGTCTGAGGTAATATGTCTACATGGAAATCGGAGGTTATGAATTCAATCGAATCCCGACATCGGCAGTTTGTCAATTATTAAGAAAAAAAAAGGCGGTTAATTGACTAAACTATCTGAGTAACCGGCTATGCTTGTGTAGATTTTTTTGCAGTTTCCTTCACGAACTCCAGATGAATATCGGCATAGTTCCTATTAGAGAGCCTGCACACAAAAATTCCTTCCTCTCCACTCACAGCCTCACATCCTTAGGCATCAGAATGGACCTTATGGTCGAAGTGTAACCCGTCCAGGACAGCCGCCACAATCTATCTGTCTATCTACTAATTGAGATTATATTATACACGAAAAGATATTTTCATTTCTCTTAAATTGAGAATTTCGGTTCGCTAGATCGAATTGTTTTATACGTTCTTAAATTATTAAAACTTTTAAAGGAGAAAATTTGTTTCAAATATTTTCAAAAGTGTCCACTTTCCTGTTTGAATCCACACACCTATTAGAACATACATCCATACATCCATCCATTCACCCACTCTCACAGCAATATTATGTTCGGCTCGAATGTGTAGTAGTAAAGCCGCCAGACTTCTCAGAGTTATAAACATGAGTAGTTTGTTATTACAAAATAACATATTTTGTACTTTTTTTCTTTTTTTTTTCTATATTTGACGGAATAAAGGATAATAAGTTTTGTAAAGCTTTTTTTAGAGGAGAGTGGCAATTTTGGACTAGTGAAGCCCCAAGCTTATGAAAAAAATCTTATCTAGTTTGCTATGGGTCAAATAATGTTTAAAGTTATTATGAAACTCGTAGAGCATAAAATTCTCTCTAATAGGGAATATGCATGAAAATTTTTTTAAACATTTATTTTCAGAATATGAAAATAGTATTAATACTGTAATAATATTTTTAAAAACGAAATTAAAATCCGACAAATATCAAGGAAGCTATAAGCTTTTAAAGATTATTATCTGTCTCTTTCTTGCAAAAATACTAAAAACGGAGTTTTACGTGTATTTTAAATGGTGAAAGTGTAATATGACGTCACATAACATATCAAGAGGGCTATCACCCTCTTTGTCTAATCGGGAATTTCAATCATTCGTATCTCGCTTATTTTTAAAGTTATTTAAAAAGTAATTTTTCTTTGATATTTGTCAAGTAAACATGCTTCAATTCAAGTGAAAAAAAATTTTCATGCATATTCCCTATTACTTTTTAAGTCACTAACGTTCTATTTATCTCTCTGGTTTTTGACAGAATGCTTAGAATAAGAATTGAATAACGAAAAATGAAAACAGCGTTTATTCTAAACAATTTTTCGAAAACCGAATAGATTCGGTTTAAATCAGCTGTAAAATTTTGGAAATAAAACTACTCTTTTGCTGCCCATTGTACAAGTCAGGATGTTTTTTTAAGGTCTCTTAAGCTAGCGAACTAAAAATTTAGGCTACAAATTGTGACCTAGTTGGGCATTTGTAGCCTATTTGTAGCCAATATTTTACGCTATTAAAAAATTTGTAGACTTAGCCAAAATAAAAATAAATTAGGTATCCGCTAGCTTAACATAAAGCTAGCGGATACCGCATTATTCAATATTTGTAAGCTTCAAATTACAATTGCAAGTGAATAAAAATTTGTATTCGGTCAAGATCTATGGGATAGAAACAATTAAAATGCATTTTAAATGCAAAAATACATTTTAAAGTAAAACTAGTTTAATTTAACATGTAGCCGCTAAGGCTAAAAGTATTTTTTTGCAATAAAAATAGTTTTTTTAGACAAAAGTAGATAGGCAGATAGCCGTGGCAACAAGTATCAAAAGCATTGTTTTACAAGAAAATAAGTTTGCTTAAACTGAAAACGCGTAGCTGCTGTGGCTACATCTTTCAATTTGATTAAACCCGAATAGCCACAATGAGATAAAATTTCAAAAGTAATTTTTTATAATAAAAATAGTTTTTTTTTTAATGAAAAGTGGAAGCAGGTATGGCAACAAAAGTCATAAGTATCATTTTACAATAAAACAGTTTTTCTTAACTAAAAACGGGAAGAGGCTACGGCTACAAAGTTCACCAGTATTGTTTTAACAATAAAAACAGTTTTTCTTAACTGAAACGGTGTAGCCCACTATGGCAACTACTTTCAAGGATATCGTGTTAGTTAAACAACCATTGTTTTTACTAAAAACGGGTAGCCGCTATGGCAACACACTTCAAATAGACTAAACAAGATTAGACACTACGGTTACAAATTACATAATTATTATTTTTCAATAAAAGCAGTTGTTTTTTTTCAATGAAAACCGTTACCCGCTACAGAAACAAATTTCAGGAGTATTATTCTACAATAACAACTTTTTTTTCACAAAAAATTGGTAGGGCTACAAATTTCAAGTTGACTAAACAAGAGTAGACACATGGCTCCAAATTTCATAATTATTTTTGATCAATAAACGTAATTTTGCCATAGCGGCTACCTATTTTCAGTATAAAAAAATGTTTGTTATGATTAAATAATACTCCTGAAATTTGTTGCCGTATTGGCTGCCGGTTTTATCCGAAAAAAGGCTACTTTTAATAAAAAATGATAATTATGAAATTTGTAGCCATGTGTTTACTCAAATTGAAATTTGTAGCCATAGCGGCTACCACTTTTTAGTGGAAAAAAATAGTTGTTATTGTAGAATCATACTCCTGAAATTTGTTTCCGTAGCGGCTGCCGATTTTAATTGAAAAAAAAACTACTTTTATTGAATAATAGTAATTTTGAAATTTGGAGCCATGTATCTACTCTTGTTTAGTCAATTTGAATTTTGTTGCCAAAGCGGCTACCCATTTTTAGCGAAAAAAATGATTAGACGCAAAGCAAAAGAGATATTTCAACAAAAACCTTTCGCAACCTTTGTCTCGAATATTCGTAGACATGTGGTTATATGAGACTTTTGAGCGAGTGTTTAGAATGTCAAAAGAAAGGTCTATACAAATTGTCAAATTATTAGCTATCACAGCTGTCATTCCGAGAGTATATCCCTATTTGATTGGGTTATCCGGAGTTTTTTCATAAACAGTTTTCACGTTTCAAAATATTGATTTAATTTAATTTAATTTCCAACACAAATATGAATTCATGCATTGGTTTATGTACTAGTACGTATATATAACATGTTTACATATACTTTCGTATGAAAATTAATTAACTATCTTTATTTATATTTTGAAATTTTCTGTTTATTTATAATTGTAAATAATGTTGATTTAAATTTTATTTATTATTATGATAAACATAACTTTATTTTTACATTTGTATCATGTTGATATGGATGGCTAAGATGCAGTGGATGTCATTTATAATGTCTCTAGTATATATCTTAGAATACTATTGATAGTAGGAAAAACAAATTTATAAAACTAACCATTTCCTGGAGTAATGAGATCAGCAAAAGAAATATTGTAATATCTAGATAGATAGATAGATTGTAGAGGCTGCCCTGGACGAGCGACACTTCGACCATAAGGTCCATTGTGATGCCTAAGGATGTGAGGATGTGAGTGGAGTGGAAGGAATTTTTGTGTATAGACTAGGAATTGGCAGCTGCAGCCGACTATGATAGGAACTATGCCGATATTCATCTGGAGTTCCTCAAGGCAACTGCTGAAAACCTTCTCAAGCATAGCCGGTTACTTCGTTCTTGTCTATACGCCGACAATTTAGACAACTAACCGCTCCCTTTTTTTTTGCCGATATCTGGATTCGAACTCATAACCTCCCAGTTTCCAAGTAGACATACGGCGCAGACATAACGCCTTAGACTGCTTGGCCGCTTGGACTGGTTTGTAATATCTAAGTGTCTTTATAAATAAACAACTTTTGTTTGAAAAATTTTTCCATAAACTGAATAGTTTTCTCATAATTTGTGCTCAAAAGTTCCTCGGAAAGCGAATAATATGCCCATCTTTAAAACCATAAGAGACTTTTTGAAATTGTGACACAACTCAAAAATTGTTAACAATTCAAACATTGATATACAACTCAGAATATACTGGATATTCACAAAATTAGCTCAGTTAGTTGTTACATTACTTGTTTTATATTATTATTTAGTAACGTCGAAATAAAATTGTATTCACTATCATCCCTCATATTCTGTATCATCCGGGCTTTGTCATCCGCCTTTTTTCTTCTTCATTTCTAGTGACATATTATATGTATATTGAGTCCATGGGGGTTTGATTTCCACGTGACAACCCTGACTGTGTCTTTTTCTTTTTAATATGATTTGTGAATTGATATGGTTATGGTTTTTATTCCTAGGATTCCAAACCGATATTTTCCCAAGACAGTACGCAGCAACTCCCAATTTTTAAACTATTATACGTTATTTATAATTTTAAGATAGTTATTTATTCCCGGTTGGTTTTATGTATATACTAAATCTTTAATTAAAAGTTCTTCTTTGTAGTTAAAAATAATGGATCGGATTAATAATTACTGCACACAGCTATTTAATTGATTCATTTATAAAGCGCATAATATGTGAACTAGTTATCAACAGCAATAAATGTATACAGCTGGTAAACATTTTAATCAGTGTACAGATTAGAGTCCACAGTAGTAGACAAGCCAAGTTTAAGGGGCGGTGGCATGTACACTTGGCCACAAAAGTTAATGTCATTTTTTTAAATTTTATAGTTGATTTTTCCTTATTCATTTGGTTTTCAAATAAAAATTGTTACTATATTTCTAATTAACAACTTTTATCCGAAACATTTTAAAAAAAATCGAATCACAAGGCCCAAATCAATTATAAAATTTAAAAAAATTTCATCAACTTTTGTGGTCCATAGTACATTATACTCTTCTCTACAAGAAACGTAGGAAGGGGGGGTTGGATTTGCTACTATTTTTGATGACATTAATTTTATATACAATAAATATGTTAATTTATTTGTAAAAGTATAATACGTCTAATATAAAGGACAGTATGCTTATTAGGTACATAATTAATTAATTTAGTTTCAAATTTAATGTGAAAAACAGAATTTAAATTACCCCTAACTAGTATAATCTTCGTTTTTTTTAGCGACTATTGTCAGTTCTCATATTGTCAGTTATCAGTTCTCAAAAAGAATAGGTAGCAAACCCGAGATTGTTTTAATTTACTATCACTAATATTATTAATTTTAGAAAGTTTAATTAATATTTTTGCATAGTTGAAATTCGCTTTTTGGGAAACGATGATTAGGAATGTTTGAGGAAGATATACAATTAAGTACAATGCAGAAGTGAACCATTATTAACATGGCAAAATGCAGCATGTAGAAAAGATTGGTTTAAAAAATTGCGACAGAAAAGTTTTTAATACTCATACTCATCTGCCAATTATGCCTGTACTAAACACTATTTATTTGTAATCAAAATCAAATAACGATTGTGAACGATATAGTGATATCAATACAATAAACAAATAACACATATATTGGGATCAAATATATTTGGTGAATATAATGATAAAATTATACATTATATAGAGAGTAACAAAAGTGGGGAATTTTATGAAATGTAAGAAAATTAACAATTCAGGTTGGTTCATGTTTTGTTGAACGGGAGTGTACATATATATAGCAATAAATATAGCATTTTCGTCGTTGTTTATTTATAATATAAGCAGAAAGAACTTATTTTGTGTGTGAACAATTCGGGCACAAGTTCCGTGCATTTTTATACATTTGTGTCTGAATAGTGTCCAGACAGCAAAAATCTGTTTAAGTGTGAACAGTAAAGAAATTTATGTCTGACATTTGTGTCGCAACTTATGTCGTAGCCTAAACGAAGCATTATATTTTCATATTTGGCGGTTTTAAATATATATATATATATATATATATATATATATACATATATAAATATATATATATATATATATATATATAAACTTAGGAATATCTAATTTCCGGAACTTATGCCTCCAATTGTACTTCCTAAATGTCCTTAAACGAAAAAGGTTTTAGAAATTGTGTTGTTTATTTGCATTTTTCAAACTCACTTTTATTTATGACCAAATTAAATTCCAAGAAATAAAATATTGAAATATAAAATATTAATATACAAAAATATATAAAAGAGAAAAATCAAACCACAAAGGTAAGAGAAACAGGCTACAAGAAAAAATCACAACAACACATTTTATTTTATTACACATAAATAAGAAGTACAAGTGATAAAGTTTACCAAAAATAATAATAATAATGTTACCAAAACAATTTCGATAAAGTAAGTTGAAAAGATATATACGAGGATCACATACATAAGGGTCGCATCATCCATAAACCTATACCTAAATAATTTCATACAAACAATTGAAATTTACGCATGAGTTCGAATATGTACAGGGTGTTTATTTTAAATCAAACCAGTAAAAGTAATATATAATTAAAATGTCTGATTGGTTAAATATAAATAATTTTTTTTCGTTTGAAAGATTACTGATATACATCCACTCACTAATTTTTGTTTTAAAATCTGGGAGAGTGTTTTGAAAATTTACGTGAATGAATGGCATAAGTCAAGGAAAAAATAGAGAAATAAAGAGAAAGAAAATAACACAAATATAAAATATCTCTCTTAATATTAGAACAATCGAAAAGTTGTAGAAAATCAAGTTTGCTATAATTCATTCATTATATGATCATTTTTCTTCAATCTTAAATTGTAAATATTTTGTTGCCTTAAGGAATAAAATTCTTATTTATAGTAAAACTAATTTTCAACAACTTTACTTCTGATGTATTTTCCGAATCTTCCAATATTATAGAATCTATACTAGATTTTGTGTTTCCCTCTTGCTCTAAACCCTTTTTTCCCTTATCCATTAACGCCTTTCAAATACCAAAAGCACCTCTCGTACCAAATTTTATTTCAAGCGCTCTAGCGCCCAAATCAAAGTTTTTATCCGCTTGGATATTTATACATAGCGGATACAACAGGAAATTCGCTGAAAAGCAATTCTCTTTAAATCGAGTTTATTTTTGTGATATTAACTGAAATAAGAATCTAAAACTTTTGTAATGTATTGTTTTTTTTTTTGAGGGATCACCTCTATCAGACGCACAAATAGAATGGAAAACAGAGGTAGAGGTAGATTGTAAAGGCTGCCCTGGACGGGTTACACTTCGACCATAAGGTCCACTGTGATGCCTTAGGATGTGAGGATGTGAGTGGAGTGGAAGGAATTTGTGAGTAGACTAGGAATTGGTAGGATTTGCGGCTGCAGCCGACTATGATAGGAACTATGCCGATATTCATCTGGAGTTCGTGAAGGAAACTACAGAAAACCTTCACAAGCATAGCCGGTAAATTCGTTCTTGTCCATACGCCGACAGTTTAGTCAATCAACCGCCCTTTTTATTTAATTTTTGTAATTGACAAACTGCCGATGTCGGGACTCGAAACCATAACCTCCCAGTTTCCAAGTACTGCATATTGCGCAGACATGACGCCTTAGACCGCTCGGCTACTTGGCTGGTGAATGGAAACTAAGTAAATTTTTCGAATATCTCAAAAACTGCGAGGTTTATCATAAACAACACTAAATTATAAATAAACAGAATATGGTCTATTGTATTTTGTGAGTCAATGGTTTCTATGATAGCAGAAAAGTTTTAAAATAATATACCGAAAAAGAACTTTTAAACGGGTTTATAGTCCTGAATTGGTTCAACAAGTAAT